>JAQIXL010002923.1:0-11626 GCA_034700245.1 Poikilolaimus oxycercus | reverse complement strand
CAGGATCATGTCCATCTGACCTATTTTTTGCCGATAATCTACTTCTACATCATCGAAAATGCTATCGACCTCACGTTGTTGTAGAGGGGGTCGAGACGAACAAAATGAGCCATTGAGCACCGAAAAAGGTTGAATTCTGGCTGAGATTAGGCCTGTGCCAAGCTACATGTTGAGAAGGTCCATAGGTCAAAAAACCCTCTCATATGTATCTAATTGTGTACAAAGAGAGCCTCTTCAAGCACCGGATGTTTGTCTGCCTCCTGCCGGTTGCCTCATTCATGGTTCTTACGAGGAAAAGAACAGCAGTGAAAAACACCAAAACAGTTCTTCCCGTGCCAAAATGTCAAAATACCTCACATTCATTGAGATCCGTGTGCTTCGCTTTGTTGTTGTGTTGACAATTCTTCTCACGATGTGAGGGCGCGAGAAAGGGAGCTGACTCATTCGAAAACAGGGCCTTCGACTTTTGGCCACGCCGACATTCCGCAAGATTTCGTCAAGACGAACAAAACGCGAACTTCGGTCCAAACCGGGTCTCGAGGGGATTTTGAGCACGAGCACGAAAAGCGATAACAAGCCAAAAAGAGAGAGAGGATGTGTGGTCAAACATAATGAGCTTCTCCCCTCGATCGTTTTGCAGAGAAACGCCAACAATTTCGAAAAGACGACGTCTGAGAGCACTCGTGAGAGGGGCTCAACAAAAATCCCCTGAGAGAGCAGGCTACAGTAACCCGAGAGCGTACTTCTCGGTACTCCTCTTGAGGAACTAATGCTACCGTAACCAAGCACCTAGCGTGTCGACTTCATCAAAACATCACGGCGACCCCCATTTCCACAGAGGAGAAGCTTTCGAAAAGTCGTAAACAGGATAATTATCCTTCTTCTCCTTCTCTCTTCACACAGAGAGACAGAATATGTCACGCTACTCTTCTGCAGACGTCTTTTCTGTGTAATGACAGTGTTTCTGAGGATGAGACGGAAGAAAAATGAAGACGAGGAAACCTTTTTCTTTACAATACAGCGTAATTGGGGTCATATGATGTCGTTCAGGAAAATTACTATATTTCGAAATGGCAACGTGCTAGTAAACACGTAATATTGAATACAATAGAAATCACTGAAAAGAACCCCCGCATGGACTCTAAATTAGAAAGCATTCAGCGACCGTAAGAAAAGGCATCCACGTGCTTGTGAAGGCGGAGGACGTGGAAGGGGGAAGAGGGAGCGACTCGTATTCAAGTACACCCAGAAATGAAGGGAGAGGAAAGGAAGGGGGCACCAAGGGTACATACGCGGAAGACTCATGTGAACCCAGTGAGTCAGCTACTACGACGAGAAGGGTGAAAGGACTAGAAAACATGGGGCAATTCGTAGTGGTCTGGCTCCTCTCTTGACGTCACTGCACTTGCTTCCCCTTCTCCTCGCCGGAATCGGCGCGGCGAACTCGAAAGCTCTCCTCCCAAGATGAAGTTGGACCTGGCTCCTTCCTGAAGACTTTTGAAGGATTACGGTAGTTCTTTACTTGTATCGTCGTCGAACAAGAACTGGAGCGCGTTGTGCCATCTCAGCCGGCGATTCGCCGGCCTCGAGAGAAAACCGAAGGTTCCAGAGCTGAAAGAAAATATTGCACCACTTCGTATGAAGTCTGGACGGCTTATGGAGCTTCTTTTAGCTGTTGTCGTCGTGGGATGTTTTCATAACAGTTTTGACAGCTTTGAAAGTCTTGTTAGTTTTGCACGAAATCAACCTAGTTGCACTGCAGTTTCATTTGGTTTTGAAATAGCAGAAAATAGTTTTGCACTAATATCTCTTCTCCTCGGGACGTTGGAAACCACCTCGACTCTAGGCAAAGAAACTACGTCGGAGGGGTCGACTCAATTTTCGCATGTCTCTAGACATTCTTTGACGTTCTTCCTGTTTGCAATAGTTCAAGGGCAAGGCCGACTTATTACTCCTCACGATCTCCTAGAAGCTGTCTGGCTGGGCGCTAGCTAATTCTATGCCTGACACGTATGGCGTGCATCACGGAAGCAGCATAAGAACACGTTTGTGTATAGAAACAGGATCTTACGTCAACCCCGCTGCGTGTAAGTTCTATAGACGCCAAATTTTGTATGCGCGACGAGTGGCGTTTCGATAATCGCTCTTCTAAATAGCAAACTCGCGGGTTCGACCGCATCGATGACAAAGTTCAGCGTCGCTGTGCTCTTTCTGCACCGGGAAGTGTTTAGCGATAATCGCTTTCAATAAAAACGTCGTCAAAGGCAGGGGACTGTACTCGGCGACAAGCACAGCTTTACACGGGCGTCGTCAAACAAATGTCTCTCCCGCTTTTTAAGAGGAAAGCCAATTATATGGGCTTTTGAGTGGAAAAAGTGTCTGGAGTCCTCAGAAATGGCCTCTCGTGACATTCGCTACACCGGTCATTGTACAAATTTTTTGTACGCATTCACACACCTGGAGAAGGGAGAAAAGATTGTTTTGCCCTTATCGACGAATGTCGCAAAGGACAAGGCTCAACTCGTGCCCGGTTACGGTAAGCCTTGAAAGCTTTTCAGTTGCAACAACGATTATCGCATTTCAATTTCCTACTACACAAGTTCTTTTCGAGGAAGACTACAAGGGAATCGTACCTGGCCTCGGAGAACTCGTAGTTGATTGTGAATGAGCAGGCGATTGGCGGAAAGGTCGTGCCGGAAGAGCTGCTTGAGGTCCTCGGTCAGGCGATGGACGAAGGAGGGAGTTAGCATGGAGAGAAGATGGTCTCTCAACACAGGATGCCAAGTCTGAAAAGTCTTCTTCAGCAACTCGCCACAAACCTTCTTCGCCCACTCCAACAAAGTCCATTCAAAGGGGAAATGTCGAAACATGGAAGCCATCTCGGGGTGCTTGACCGGGAAGGCGAGTCCGTTGTCGATGGCGGCGATCTCGAGGATCTTGCCGGGCTTATGTCTATGGGTACGGTAACTTTTAGCTCGTAAGATTTTCGTACCGAATAAGCCAGTTGTCTGTGTGTCGATCCGTGTTTCGTATCACATAGTCAAGAACGCACATTTTCTGAAACTCGTATTCATTTTTGGACAGAATCCAAAACCAAAGATCTGCGAATTGTCAGAAAAGTGATAGATCTTTGTCGGTTTGTTTCCTCGACAAACGATTGACGTAACAGTCTGTTATACTGTCAAACTCCCACTCAAAATCTTTAGCTAGACAACGAAATTCGCATGTTTCCTTGCTGTTTGGGTGACAGCTGTGAGCCCCGACATTGGAGCCTTCCCCCAACGCAACAGACTTCAGCCAGTAACAAAAAGACGAACCTGGAAGAGGTAGAGGAATCTTTCAGCTTCGTCATCATTGAGAAGCGAAGGATTGGCGTCCCAACGTCGGAGCACCACTTCGGCCGATTCATATTCTTTGACGAAGAGCTGTTAGGTCAAGCATTGCTGAGGAAAGACTTGAGGAACCTGATAGCTGCCCTCCTTCGGATAGGGATCTCTCGGTTGACCACAACATTGTCCGTAAGTGAAGGCCGAGGACTCAATCTTGACGACTCGGGTCTTCGGCACAATGTTCAACTTCAACCATTCCGACTTATGAAAGAGGCAAACCCCAAGACGATCGTCGACGAGACTGGCCCCCACCTCGGACATGTAGCCCAGATTGGGGATTAGACAGGCGCGACCAAAACAGCAGAAACATAGCCATTTCTAGAAACATCCATCGTCCTTCTTTCTGTCTAGACAACATGCCTGGAAGAACTTCGGCCATCGAGGATTGAGCGGGGCGAAGGGCTCCTCGTCTTTCGGCTTGAAGACTGCGAGGATCTCACCGGTTCGATTTCGGACAAAATAAGAGCCTAGAATGTGGTGTGACGCAATTTGTCTGTGCGAACCTGAGCTTCCAGTGGCAATCAGCTCGGGCTGGATGCCTTCTCGGATCGCCTCGAGTGCTTGTCGGAAGTTCTCATTGAAGGCATCATCACCTAAAGCGGATTGAGAGACCGAAGAGAGCAAACCTCCATCCTCGGTCAGGGAAGACTCCGACTCCTCGCTGAGTCGATCAAGCACTTGACTCGTTGTGGCAGGGGACTAAAAAGAATTTCGTCAAAGAGAACAAACAAACCGTCGTTTCGGGCTCGGGATCGTCAAGGCTGTCGTAAGTGAACTGGGTCATTAACTCGGCCGCCATCTGGAACAAGTCAACAAGTCAATATGGAGACAAAGCAAGAGTCGAGGCGTGAAAGAGAAAGTCGTGGAAGAATCGGGAGTGACGTTGCTAACGAAAGCCCCCCTTTCGCCCACCAACACCGACGACCCCGGCGGAGAGGAAGGGCAACTGGGAATACAAAGCAGAGCCAGACACTGCGAAGAGGAGCCTCTCACTCTCGTTTACCACGTCGTTAGCACGTGAAATGCCGGAAGCTCAATTCACACCTACATAGGTGGGGGAACAGACTGGGTGACAGCTTTCTAGATGGAAAAGGTTGGGTGAGGGACACCCGCGTTCGACCCGCGAGCTGACGTCGACAAAAGTCTGAATCAACAAGCGGCCGGGGCCCATTGGGGAAGACGCTCGACGCTCTGGCTGAAACATGGGAGAATTTTCTGTGCGAAGGCGTGTGAGTCACGAGCTTTGTACACGTTGTCGTGAGAGCTTGGGAGTTCCTTCTGCCACTTGCTTCTTCGCTAACCTTTATTTACTGGAATAAATAAAACAATCATCCAAGTAGCTAAGTTCAAGAGAGCCGAGACAGATTTGACAAAAGACAGAAAAATGCACGGAAGGAAAAGAGAAGGAACCAGAATTATCGCCATTTGTGCAGGAAGTCATGGTCGAGCTTGTACCTCGAATCGAAAAACAACACACATCAACAAGAACTAATTAGAGAGAGGGAAAACTGCATAAATGATCAAAATACCAAACGACCACCACCTCCACTCGCAATGCTTGAAGTACCTCGATGGTGGGAAACACTTTCTTCCTCACTGGGTGTCCTTTTTCTTCTAAGGCAATCTTTTTGATAAGGTCCGATGTCCGTAAGTTTCAAGATTTCAAGAGAAACAAGGAAATAATTATGGTATGTATGAGAAAGAGATAGCCGAGTTGTTGCAAAGGAAAAAACTGGGAAAAACAGAAGATTTAGCTTGAATCCGAGTCGGTGCCACCGAGAGTGACTTTGACAGGCGAGGGAGTATCGATGTCCTCCTCCTCGTGAGTGACGGACATCTTCTTGAGTCGACCAGCCAGTGAGGAGTCCAACTTTCCTGAAGCAGCCAGAAGCAAGCCCTTGAATGGTGGCGAGGGCAAGAGGGGCTTCGAGAGATATTCAGGATGGAACTGGACGCCGACGTAGTAGGGGTGGTCTGAAGACAAATCGAAAATCAAATCTACAGTAATCCTCACTTTCAAGTTCGAAGATCTCCATTCGAATGGCCGGACGCGTGATTCCATCACCTCCACGACTGCACAGTTCCTCGATCTTCGCTTGCAGGGACTGAATTCAGATAAGGCAAAGAAAGTATCAAACCTGTTGCTTGTCTTGTTGAGCCATGTTCATCAGTTCAGTGGAAGACTTTGTTCGCTGGATCAATTCGTCCACTCCACAGGTCTCATCCACGCCCATTCCTTCAAAAGTTGTGTTTTTCGGAGCAAAAGGAAGGTCCCGGGGAGATTTGAACTCCCGTCGCAGGATTCAGAGTCCTGAGTGCTAACCGCTACACCACGGGACCGGTGAAATTGGCGGTCTGGGACCGTCCTACAAGCCACCCCAAGAGCGTCGACTTGTCCTGTCACTCAACATGGACAAAAACCGCTGCGGGCTGTGGTCGCTCTTGAAGCACTGTGCAAACAATGCGGGCGGGCGGGGGCCGGCGGTCTTTCGGGGTGTTCCACTCTTGCCCTTCCCGGTGCAGATGCGAAGCATACCGACGAATGTGAAGCCGGCCTTGCTGAGCTGAGGGACAAGGGTCGGGTTGACCTCATAGCGATGACGATGACGTTCATCCACCTCGTGACGATCGTAGAGCTTGCCTGGAACCTTGCAGTCTTCGCCTTGAGAAGAAAGAACTCACGGAGTTTGCTGTTGTGAGTGAGGAAGACGGTCGAGCGTCGACCGAGACGCTGAGTTCCTCCAAGACCAACGTGCTTCACATCATGTTCAGGCATCTCGATGACGGCCTGAAAAACGGTAATCAAATGCAATCTCTCAAGTCTCACCTTCTCCTCCTCTCGAAGATTCTTGTCGAACTCGGTGGAGTTGGCGCGTGGAACTCCCAAGACATTGCGGGTGAACTCGATTGTGGCACACTGCATGCCCAGGCACACACCTGAAACTTATTCGAACCGAGACTCTTACTTACCCAAGTAGGGGATCTTGCTCTCTCGAGCATACTTGCAGGCAATGATCATGCCCTCGACTCCACGACGGTCAAATCCACCAGGAACAATAATTCCACTGAAAAGTCTTCGTTGTTGGAAGGAACATACTCGGCAGAACGAAGCTTCTCCCAAGCGGCATCATAGTTGAGCTTTGCGGCAACTCTTGCTTGAGCGTCTTCGATGTTCGCCTTCGGCTCTTCGAGGTGTTCAGCTTCGACATACTGGAAGAGATGAATCTTGTGAAGAGAGAGAGTCAACCTTGATCTCCAACTTCCGTTGAGCATGAATAGCCGCGTGGTTGAGAGCCTTGTTGACGGAGGCGTAGGCATCAGCGATCTTCACGTACTTGCCCACGAGAGCGATTCGGACTTTCTCCGTGTAAGCATCACATCTGAAAATGAGAAATGTTGATGTGAAAGCGAAGGAAGAGATTAGGAAGAGGAAAGGGTAGAAACCGATTGGCGAGACTCTCCCAAGCCATCATGGTGAAGGAGTGATCGCGAGCAGCCTCGGGCACAGGTTCGAGTTGAAGTCGCTTCCTGAAAACGTAAGTTTGCTGTTTCAATGATTCAATAAGATGAAATGCTTTAACGCCACTTCAGTTCTGCTTGGCGGAATTGTCCAAACAATCAAAAAGACTAACTGAATGGCTTCAAGAACGCCTTGATCACGAAGAAGAAGCGGCACGCGGTAGATGTTCGACACATCGTGCACACCGACCACCTGAATCTTCTTTAGATCGTTCTTCAAGACCGACCTGCTCCTCAGTGACGAGACCAAATCGGGCGATCTTCTCGCGGAGATGCGTCTCGAGTGGCGCCGTCGATCGACACACGAGAAGATCCGGCACGATTCCCGCATTTCGCAAATGTCGAACACTGCAACGTTGCGGTTTCACCGTGTTTTTATTCATTTCCGTCGTGGTTGCACCTCAATATTGCGAAGTTCATGACATTTTGAAAACAATTTCAGGCAATCAAGGTTTCTGACCTGTTCTGCATTGGTTTCGTCTTCGGCTCTCCCGTCGCATCGGGATGAAGAAGCAGCGAGACATGCACGTTCATCATTCTCTCCTTGTAGCCGGGTCGCTGATACTGCTCGAAGGCGGCCAGATACATCATTCCCTCGATGTCTCCAATCGTCCCTCCCAACTTGAATCAATTTCTTTTCGAAACTCTTCGCAAACCTCGATGATGCAGATATCGGGTCTCTTGTCCGAGCCATCGACTGGGACTCTGGCTACTCTCTCCACCCAATCAATGATTGCGTCTGTAAGATGAGGAATGGTCTGGACGGTCTTGCCGCAGTAATCTCCTCTTCTTTCTTTCCCAATCACCTGGAATGAATAGGTTTCAAGAAGTGCATCCTCCTCACATGTTGGTACATCTTGCCCGTGGTGATGTTGTTGTCGCTCGTGAGTTGAACATTGAGGAAGCGCTCGTAGTTGCCGAGATCGAGATCAACCTCGCCACCATCGTCCAATACGAAGACCTCGCCTTAAAATGGAATTCACCGTTTCACTGGGCTTGTAATAGACAAGCAAAATTTGCTACTTATTGCATGGAAAGAAAAAGAGATGGAAAATTATTTGGCAACAATTTGGTTAGTCCACATACCGTGTTCATATGGAGAGAAGGTGCCGGCGTCAAGATTGATGTAGGGATCAATCTTGATCGCCGACACGCGGTAGCCGTTCGCCTAGAAAACTTTATGTTATCAACGAAGCTGCTGCGGGTGAAAGGAGAAAGTGTTGTTGTATGATATGAATGCAAACCTTGAGGAGGACTCCGAGACTCGAACTTATGATTCCCTTGCCGACGCCGGAGATTACTCCTCCCGTCACGAGGATGAACTTCATGGGTAGAGCAGTCTTCTCCTGCAATGTACAACATTTATAATTTTGCGATTAGAGCTAATGGCAGTAATACAGCTTCCAAAACAATCAAACTAACAAACAAAATTTGAAACTGTCAGAACACCCAAAGAGCCACCTTTGACATCCATTTTTCGAAAACCTAAAATTCCACCTGTTTTCTGCACCAGAAGAAGCTCTCCTCGTTGCCTCTCATTCCCAAGTTCACAGTGATTGGATAAGGAGGCGGTACAAGATAGAGACGAATCTCTCACATCTGGGAACATCTGGACCGTTTCCTTCCTTTTTATAAGTCCCCAAATTTTGTTATTCTCCATTTTGAAAAACTGCGATAAGCAACTAGAGTGTTTCCTTGGTGCTTTACGTTATTCTTCGAACTAAAGTAGCCCTTGTAACGTTCAAATATTACAATCTTGTAACGTGTTTGCAAGCCACGAGGTCGGTTGTGCAATATGTCAAAGGCAGATTTGAAAGAAACAAAGAAAGTCAACAAGTCGCAAGGCAAGAAAGAGGAAGTCTAGTCTCTTTCTGTCGAAGGGGATGACACATCATACGAGTTTGCACTAGAGACTCTTCAAAGTGTGAATTGAGGGAGTCCCTCTGAGGGGTGTGAATGATCCTCGCACCCGTTTGTGGCGCGAAAAGAGATGGTCGACATGTTCCAACAGGAACCCCTTTGACCCCGTTGACAGAAGAGGAGAAGGCCGGGGAGACAATTGATGAGCGTGACATCACTGAACGAAGGAAGACAACAAGCCTATCGTTTGGTCAAAGATGCCTGTGTGCCTGTGTTCTCTTGCTACGTGCGTTTATTTGTTGTGCTGTTTTGTTTTGAACCATGGCAAAAAGAAGAAGACCACTGTTCATAACGGCAGCCCATTCAATAAACCCTCAGTCTGAAACTGACTTGTTCCGTGACGGGCGGCGAGTGAATGTTGATGCGCGCGGTTCCATTCGAGCCATTCTGCGTTCCGTTCACAGCGTTGCCGTTGCACGAGTTTCCATTGGTGGCAGTCTCCTCGACCATCTTCTGAAAGCCGTCTTTTATTGCATTTGTCTCTCATGTTATGGGAGGTGAAGACGGCTTGACCGCACCATCAGCACGACCCCGATTCACTAGCTTAAGACACGCCGTGTGACTGATAAAGTTTCTTCGAAATGTCTCAAAACATTGATAAGGCCACCAGACAAGAACTTCATTACCCGTGGTGCAAAAGAAATTTAACTAGTGGTCAGTTTGAAACCGAATAGTGACAAGACTCGGACAAAACTAGAATGTCAAGGAAGAGGAAGAAGCGTCGAACAATGGCAGATACAGACGAAGAGAGGGGGAGAAGGCCGAGAGGGGACGGCGCCTCGATGCTCGACGGCGATATGAGGGCTGCTGGCCGAGTGGAATGCGAAAAACAGGCGGAAGCGGCGGTCGACCGACGCGAACAAAAAGGGGAGACCCCCGGCACGTCATGGTCGAGCAGCTTTTTGGTCCTCCTCGATGGGGAGAGACTTGGTCTTAATGGTCAAATGTCCTCACGAATGAATGAATTCGACTAACGAAGGCAGACAGACAGCCCTCTCGGTCAAAGCCCAGACAGCGCCATGTGAACAACACGGGCTAATACTCGTGTGAAAAAAGACGCCCATCACTTCTTGAAAGCCACAAAGTCCAGACAGTCAAGAGCAATCCCGCAAAGCAACCCTTTCCTAAAGACCCTTGCCCGCCTCTGAAAGTCAATCCGCCCATTTCGATTTCAAACTCGAAGGTTTTCGCCGCGGGACCGCGGTTGGGAAGGCGTCAACAAAGTGAAATTCTAGGCGGCTTTCAAAAACTCAAGGGATCTCTGCCTCAAGGATTGGCCAGAGGCCAGGCGAAAGGCCGGAGTTGAGGGCAGAGAAAAAACACATGCCAAGGGGCGAGGATGAATGTGGTCGGCGAGACGGAGGGAAAAGTGCGGGAAATAGAAAAAGCGTGCGGCCGAGTGAAGGGTGGACTCAGCTGTCTGAAGAGGCCTAAAGGGGTGAAAGAAGAAGGGGAAGTCGTCTCACTTCGTCTCAGTCCGAATAGGCTAGATGATGAAAAGGGCTAAGATGACTTGAGATGGACGTTTTTCTTATGAACACATAGTTAATACTGAGATTGAAACGAAACGGAACTTGAAGAACAAGACGTTTTGAAGAAGGAGATATGGAGGGAAAGAGGGAGGAGAGATTGATATTACGAGAAGATTGCATCAACTGATGCTATTTTCATTCGATCGCATGAAAATGCCAGCAGCGTTTGAAAGATGGCAGTCAGAGAAGAGACAGTAAGGGAAAGGTGTCAGAGAAATCGGATCTTTTCATCGTTTTCTTCGGCGAAATCTGTTGCACTGGGCTTATGCTAAAGCACAAAAAGATTCACAAGGTAAGCTTGCTCTCAAAGCCAATCTTATAAAGGAAAGACAGACTGCCCATTTTACGTAAGTTGGTACATGGCATAATCCAAATTCCCGAATGTTAGAAACATCTCCAAATATTGTCGTTAGAGATTCACTGCAAGGCATGATCCAGTTTGTTCCTCAATTGACGGATGTGACCATCAGCCCTCTGGGGGTCGATCACGATGCGTGCAAAATGTTTCCCATGCAGTCTTCGTTCTCCGCGTCCACTCGTCCTCTGTCCCCTAGTCCCGGCTGTTAATGCGATGCGGTTTCTCGGCCATGAAGACGCTCGCCGAACACTCGACGAGAAGTCGAAATTCTCGAAGGACCATACACCACCGATTCTGCAGCCTCCTCGTGGGGTCTACGATATTGCGTTTCGTTTGGCCAAGAGAAACCCATGTGGTCGTTGTTCCTCGTCTTCGGTTTGGTCGACTTGGCGCGCGGGTGCATGACGACGCCGATGGACGAGGATGAGGACTCCACTACTTCCATGATGACGACTTCAACTATGGAAACAACGTCGACTTCCACTTCCACGTCCACTTCCACATCAACGTCTACCTCTACCACAAGCACAGCTTCCACGACCACAACAACAATGAATCGTGAGTTTTGGGCGTTCGACAATCCGACATTGTCCTATTCACAAACGGTTGCTGATTCGACATTTGGTAAACTTTCAGCGTGTCTCTGCTCGCTTCCTGTTGATCTGGCGAAGTGCACAGCCGACGGCTGGCTAGTGTGAGGTCCCAGAGCGACGTGCCTGAGAGATGAGGAAACCCGAGGCACCAGGACCGGAGCGATGACTAACGGCGGCGAAGGAAGCAGATAAAAGGCGAGAAGACGACAAAACCGGGCTCACTCCCCCTCCCACTGCGACGATGGACTCTTGTGCCTAGCAGTCCCACTGATCTATGCGCTAATGCTGTCAGTGAAGTGTATGTGTGTAAGACCG
>JAQIXL010002922.1:0-11626 GCA_034700245.1 Poikilolaimus oxycercus | reverse complement strand
TCTCTGCGCCACGGCCAGTCTTCTCAGCTGTTGTTCCGTCGTCGTCCACGTCTCGGCGGCGTAAAGAAGGGCGGGCAACACACAACAATTGAAGAGTCTCCTTTTCCATTTCATCCTTGTTCCTCGATGGGTCAAGAAGTCCTTGTAACGATTGAAAGCCGCCCAGCCGGATTGAATTCTCCTCGTAATCTCCAGGTCGAAATCTCCGTTCTTGTCGATGATTTGCCCGAGGTAAACAAAGCGATCAACGAATTCCACAGGTTGTCCTTGCAGCATCAGTCCCGGACTCTTTTCACTGTGGAAATTTGCCGAAATCTCTGATCTTTCAGGGTAAGACCAACGATGAACATCTCTCGAAGGCTGCTTGATCTCGTCCAGCAAGAGGAATAAGCAGCAACTTGAGACAAGAGACATATTCTCGCTTCTTCGTGAAATCGCTCCTCAATGGCTGCGTGGAGAACGACCAAATCTTCGTTACATGCAATCCGCTGTACGGAAAGAGCCGGCTGACGTCGCCCTCCTCCATCTCAACCGTGTCTGCGAGCTCTGTCAACACATTCGGATCGTTGTAGACAGCAAGAAATATTTTAGAAGAGACGTGTTTGAGGGTCACATTCTGATTGGTTAAGGCAATTCCCTGCTTTTGATCAAGATCGGCTTGGTATATGCGCATCAGTTCACAATCGGAATTGAAAGGTTTGACAAGGAGAACGTGGATCTTCCTTGGGATCCCGATGCCCTTGAGGAGTGGGTCGATTGGAGATCTTACTGGTTTGCATCCAGAAGATGAATGAAGTGCTTGCAAAATGATTTTTGATGGCAGTTCAAGATTGTGAAACGATAAATTCTGCTAATTTGCTGTCCTTGTTGGACGGCTCAATAACACCGTCTTTGTCGTCTTTTAAGCGACCTCCTTATGTGGGACACGAATTTACCGCACATTTCTCAACGGAGGTATGATGTTTACACTGGCTGACGTCTCGGTGGCGAAAATTTGCTTTCTGTCATGTATAGGGAAAAGATGAACGAGAGCTCTTACCCGATTCAGCACGCTGCTCTTTTCTCCCAATGTATGGAGGCAGACAGAAGCTCGCGGGTCAGCCGTCGTAAGAGAGTCATCAAGAGGGCATGCCATTGCTACGGCAGTCTGCCGTTGGCAGTGGGCGACTGAGAATAGGCGAGAGTGCCGCCGTATTGAGTCGTCTTGCAAGAAAAGGAGGAAACGACCGAATTCGAAGACCAAGAGGGAAATCTGCAAACCAAAGTCGAGGAGATGCACGATTTTACCGAAACGATGAAGCACAGCCTTTGAATATGATTTTAGTGTGACTTCCATTTCCAAAGTGTTGTGCGTTGAAAGCGTTGCAGTACAATCCAAGAAAAGCGCAAGCGATACTTTTGCCTACGTTTCCCCCTGATGTTTTCAAACCTGTTACTTCGATCAGCCGCTGTGTGGCCGAGCAATCGCATGTAGTTCTATCATTTCTCACCGAAACCTTGTACAAATCCCTTTGAAGAACCGCTCAAGTGCCGCGTTTTTGAACTTGATCGCAATTAGCTGTGTGCCGGCGCCGAAGGCAACGCCGAGCCAGCAGCAAGACCCGACCGTGACCGGCAGGAGAAGAAAAGCGAGGGCGAGGGCAGGTGGGGACGGGCGGGGGCCAGCCGCGCCGCCCGTCTCGCACCCAATTTTCTTGTCACCTCATGGGTCGCGATGAGAAAACGCACCGCGGCTGTTGAGGCTGTTTTTGTGCCAGAAATTTGACCCGGCTACTGTGCGCGAGGTCAAGATCCGTCTACCAAGGTTCACTCATTGCAGATTCGAACAGTTTGTCGAGATGAGATGCTGAACAGTGTTTTTAGCGCTATGCGTTTCATTAACTGAACAAATTCGTCTCTTGAGCAGAGAATGCAATGCCGTTTTGTTGTTCTTATTTAGTCTGAATTTTTATTACTCCAGCGAGAAGCCATAGCGAAAATGTGGTTGGTCGTGCGAGTTTCTGCATTCTCAGAAAAGAACCGAAAATCTCGGGTTCAATTCACTCTGTGCTGTGTGTTCTTTCACTGAAATTGCAATCGGTTTCTACAACTTTCAAAAAGCTGAATAATTCCTTATTAGTGATTTAGCTGTCTTTTTATCGTTTCTCTATTGCAAATCCCAACCGAGTACACCAAGCACCACTCAAGCGAACTCTCAAGTGCTATCTGCCGTCTCCCCGCACAACCTCCTTCATTGAACCAGAGACGAGGCCGCCTTAGCACAATCTTGTCTGTTCCTCCTTCTTCCTCTCTGTCTCTACATAGTTGAAGACCAATTAGACGGAAGGCGGGGTCTCTCGACCTCTTCCAGTCATTCACCGACAGTCGTCTATGAGACTGTCCTTTACCGTCTTCTTCGAGAATTCCCAGACCCGTCTAAAGAGGGAGCGAGGAGAAGTTTTACAACCCCTCGAGGTTGAACTCTCACCAGACTTTCCCCTCGTGACTCCCTTTTATGATCGAAGTTCAGTCAAATCGACCGCCGCTGGTGTTAATCCTCGTGGGGAGACGACACGAAAACAGCCGAGTTTCGATTAGATATGAGAGCTCTTTCTTGGTGCTCTTTTCTGGACAATTGTCTTTTTGTCTCTTAGCCAATTAGTTTCTGGGTGAAAGAAAGTTGAGTAATGCTTCCTGTTACCGATTTCATCTCCCTTGTCGGTGAACGGGTTTTTAAAATATTCAAAACAAATCGGTTTCGCATCGAGTTGTTATCCTTCGTTATTTCTCTAAACTTGTTAGATCGGTTCCGCGTAGCGCGCTTTCTTCTTGATCACCTTTCCAACTTGCTCACATCAGTCTTGCAGGCAGCATCATGTCTCAACCACCCGCCTTCAGTGCTGATGTCGCAAGTTTTTCTCCGATTTCAAAGTTTCATGACTTTCAGATCACTCGGAAGAGGCCGTCAATCGACGAGCTGGAAGATGTGAAGCGCGTCAAGACTACCGTAACCTCCGAGGATGAGGACAAGGAGAACGTCTTGCCCTCGGCCACGCTTCCGACACCGGCCTTCGATGATTTCCTCTCACCGCCACAGCTTATGGTACGGGATACGGTGTTAGTGCAATAGTTGAAATTTCTAGATGAGACCTCGTTATCAGTCGACTCCCTTTGTGCGACCGCACTTCCCCTTCAGTGGAATTTCTCCTCAGGTAAAGGAGAACTCGGAGTTGATGCGTTTCAAAATTGCAGATCCCGCCGAGCATCGGCAACTTCTCTCTGCCTCCAACATCATCACCCTTTTTCTCGACTTCGTCGTCGGACTCTTCGGGCTTCGACTCCAACTACTCGAGCTTCTACAACTCGCCTTTGACCACTTCGAGTACTTCAGCAAGGTCTTTAGGGTCCGCGCTCTCGAACAACAACTCTTCGGTGGACGACGAAGAAGGTTTGTGGATCTGAAAGTTTTGCTTTGTTCACGGACAAGAGGCCCTCGCAAAATTGTCACAGCAAAGCATTATCTAAATTCTGACTGCACAGAAACGCATTCGGCAATGCAAATCTTGTAATGAATTGTGAGAAAGAAGAAGGTCAAGATCTCTATTGACCAGTTCTGCTGTAGTTCTGTCGCCTCTGAAACTAATTCAAAACCGCACGTCTTCAGGCTACTCTTCACCACCGCCTCTTCCACAACAGCCAGCGGTCTTCACTCCAGATCCTCGAGGGGAATTCGCTCAAGTCCCGGGTAGACTCGCTCTTTTGTCCGCGGCGACCAAGCACAAGGTGTGTTTGAATTTGGTTCAACGTGATAACAAAAGCCGCGAACCCAGAGGAATCCATTGAAGAGGTGGCATCTTCTATTTTTCTTTACTCGGACTTAAAACACATTTGCAGGTGACGAATGCCGAAATCGAGCGCCGTATCAACGCGCCCGAGTGTCTCAACGCCTCGTTGCTTGGTGGAATCCTCAGAAAGTGAGCTTCTTCAGCCCGTTGAAGACGTGTTTCAGGGCGAAGGCCAAAGACGGTGGCAATCAATTACGCCAACTCGTTCACCAGAAGACGGGCCACGATCTGAGTGTCGGTCGCCGCAAGATGGGCATGGTCACCCCGTTCACTGCTCTTACTGAAGGTGAAGAGAGTCAATTCAAGAAAAGAAGAGAACATTTCAGAGGAAGCAGTTCAGATGGGTCGCGACTTCCACCAGTTGAGCGTGAAGTATCTGGAGCCCAAAAAGGTACGCTTCAATGTGTTTCAATTACTGAAAATGACTTTTAGATCTCCTACGAAATGTTCTACGGTCGCCTAGTGCATCTCGCACAGACGAATCAACTGCCTCAAGAGATGATCATGCTCGATCAATTCAGGTCGGTTTCTTCTAACAAGCAAAATTTTTGACAAATTTGAAACGATGATTATTCCGTCGATCACTAGTTTTCAGAACAATCCTGGAAATGTTCAAAATGATCATTCAACCAATGGGCCAGCATCCGCAGGAATACGTGCCTCGACATCCAGTGGACGCCCATTTCAACCAATTCAGTCTCGTGAGACTTTTTTTCTTGCAATTGAGAGGCAGACAAACTTTATTGAAACTCATCAAAAGCGAGTTTCAGATGACTCATGGCTTCGGGCACACGGCATTTCTCGCAGTGGTCGACTCTCTTCGAGGCATCGTCTGTGAGACTCGTCTGATGGCCGAAGCCATGCTCAAGGGACAAGCGGTATGTTTCAGCCATGAAGCTTCTTTGATCATTTTCACTTCCTTCGATTCCGCGATGAATGTTGCGTTTTCAGATGTACGCCGCGCCCTATCCTCCTCCGACTGTGTGACCCGTTGGATTGCTTCGTTGTTTCTTCGTTTGACTCAAGAGAAGCTTGGAAACGCTTCTTCGTCTGAAAATTCTTCTTATTCTTTTTCTCATTTTATAAAAAAAGAAAATACAGTTAGAGAAATTATTGTCCTCATCCCGGATTGTGTAGGTTTCCCGGTAGTCCTCGTAAATACAGGAGAGAGTTGAATTAAGTTTTGTAACCTCCTTTTCATGTTGTCCCGCTCCATTTTGTGATGCTTGTTGTAAAAAAAATGTATCCGCCTAACTAAGGTTTCCTCAACTAAAGACCGTCTTGCTTGATTTTCGTATCTGATTTGCCATTCGTTCGTAAGCTAAACATTCGAATAAACGACTTGTGCAAAACTTTTTTCCTCATTTTCATGTCACAGCAAGATTTCGAATCTCGAAGAGAGTCTTTTCCACATTCTTTTCGTCTCCGGATCGGCGGACATGCAGGACAAGGACTCCAAGAAAGGTTCGTCTTCTACTTTGAGTTCCCTGTGAGGCCTCTGAAGCCTTCTAGTCCTGCCTGTTTACTATCATCCGGCAGCTTTAGATGTCTTCTTTGGCCTTCTCCCCTTTTCGAAGACAGAAGGAGTAGAAATTTTTCAGTGGCCGATGTGGGAGAAGAACTGGAGCTGGACAAGACACAGGAAGAGAAAGACGCCTCGTCGAGGAAGGCCATCGTTCGCGAGAACCGGCAAAAACACACCAAGCAAGTTCTCTCGCAATGAGTAAACGTTTCAGGACGGCGAAAGGCTTTGGCGGCGGGCTGAAGTCGGGGAAGGAAGAGGACGACGGCGTGGACTGCAACGACGACAACACGCTGCGCGGCGTGCCCGAGCTCCACGACGAGTCCTCGGAGAAGGAGAGGGAAGGGTACGGTAGTTGATCGAAGCATTTGAATGGACTGCATTTGAATGCTCAACTTTGAATGAAGAGCGAGATTCACTTTTAGTCTGCCCCCCGTGGAGAGCGACGCGACGAGCTCGCCGCATCGGCAGAAGACGCCCCTTGACTCGCTGCATCGCGGGCCCTCGACGCGGACGGCCCTTCCCATCTCGAAGAAGTCGTCCAAGTCGCCGAGGTCCAAGTCGAAGAAGTCGCCCTCCAGGGGCCTCACCAATTCTGAGAGGTCTTCCTTCTTCCAGAAGAAGAAAAGCTCAGATTCAACTCGAACCGTCCGAAGGCGCGCAAGGCGTCGGAGAAGCAGCCGGAGAAAAGGTTCAGTATAACTTTCAAAGAAGAGTCTCTTCAGTCCGTTGAAGCCGAGGTCGCCGTCCATCATGGCCGATCACAAGCAGTCGACGGACTCGGTTAGTTGGAGGAAGATGAGAAGGAACTCGCAGGACTCGGAGGGCTCGGAGCGTCGCGGGGTGTCGCCGAAGTGAAGAGGACCAGTCCCTTCCCTTCCCTTCCGCCTTTTTGCACAACATCAAGGAATAAAACGTTTTTGAAAAAGATCAGCCTTCACGCGTGATCACGATGAAATGACTCACACTCCTTGACAGTACGGCGTCAAGTAGACCGACTTTCGCTCCCAACGACTGTCGTGTCAATGTGGGCATGTGCAAGCGGCGCCCGTGCTCGAAGTGAGAGAGGATCAGTGATAGGACAAAGGAGAGCGGCCAGCTACAACTTCTTCCTGGCCGCTGAGAGCTTCTTGGAGGGAAATGAGCGATCAAAATGGCCAAGTGTCAAGCTTAAAGAAAGTCAATTCCCAAAAAACCTGTCGAGTCAGCAAAGAACTGAGGCTTTCAACTACGAGATGGACCAACGACATCAAGACTCCGCCCCGAAGACCCAAATCCCAAACGAAATCAAGAAACAAGTTAGAGTAAAACACAGTTTATTTCTTCAAACTGCCAAAATAGAACAGAACATGGTCAAGCACAAGTTAGAGAGGAAGAAGAGCTGTTCAGTAGGCGGACTTGACTTCGGGCTGGTCTTGGACGAGCGGCGCCGCGGTCGGCAGCGAGGTCGTGGTGGTCTCCGTCGGGAAAACGGCCGTCGTCCAGTAGGCATCCGCCGCGTTCTCGTTCAGCACGTAGCCAGAGGCCTGGAACCAGTCAAGTCTCCGAGAAACGAGACGAACCTCGGTCGAAGTGGGCTGAATGGCGTACGAAGCAGCCGTCGTGGTGGTCGTCGGCTCATCCTGGACGATCGTCTGTCCGTAACCAGCAGCGGCCGTCGTAGTAGGCTCGTCCTGAGAAAGCGTTGGCACGGGCTGGTAGGCGGCGGCGGTTGTGGTCGGCACGTCCAGAGCGATCGTCGAAGCCTCGGTGTACGAAGGAGCAGCCGTCGTCGAAAGCTCGTCCTGGGCGATGGTCGTCACCGTCTGGTACGAGTCCGACTTGACGGTGTCTTGGGCAACGGGCGCGATCGTCAAGGTCTCGATCGTCGCGGCGGGAGCCTCGTAGTCCGACTGCAAGCCGAGATTGAAAGCGCGTTTGACAGACGAACCTTGACTTCGTAGCCCGAAGCAGCGGTGGTTGTCGGGATGTTCTGAGCGATGGTGATCGTCTGATAGGCAGCCGTGGTTGAGGGCTCGTCCAGGGCCTTCTCCGTGTACGACTCGGTGTAGGCCGGCGCGGCGGTGGTCGTCGGCACGTCGAAGGCAATCGTCTGTCCGTAGCCAGCAGCCGTCGTCGTCGACGGCTCATCCTGAGCGAGCGTCGGCACGGGCTCGTAGGCGGCGGTCGTGGACGGCTCGTCGAGAGCGATCGTCGTAGCCGCTTGGTAGGCAGACGTCGTCGGAGCCTCGGTGTACGACGGAGCAGCAGTCGTCGTTGAAACGTCGAGAGCGATCGTCGACGAGGCCGGGCCGTAGGCGGCAGTGGTTGTCGTCTCGTCCAGAGCCTCCGTCGATGCCGGCCCGTACGAGTCCGTCACGATCGGCTGGTCGAGGGTCTTCTCGGTCGTCGGCACGCTCTCGTAGCTCGCAGCGGTCGTCGTCACCGGCTCGTACGAGGCAGTGGTCGTCTCATCGAGAGCCGGCTCCGTCGGAATCGCGTTGTAGCTGGCCGTAGTGGCCTAAAATATGCGAATTCAGCAAAAGCGTGGGACGAACCTGAGTGGAGATCGACGGAGTGGGCTGCTCGAGGCCGAGCGTCGGCGCGGGAGCCTCGTAACCCGTCGGCAGAGCCGTGGTCAGACCGGCAACGGCCAAGAAGGCGACCAAGAAGCGGAGAGAAGCCATGACGATCAGCTACTGAAAGCGAAACAACTGTAAAACGACGACACAAAGGCAATAAGGCGCGCAACAAGCGACACAACGGCAAACACGGAGCGAAAGAAGAACACGAACAACGAAGAAAAGCCGCCGCACGCCGCGAGGTGCACGATCGGACTGCGCTGTTTCTCTCGCTCCTCGCCAGGAGCAGCGCCCTCTCCCCGAGGCCAAATTGCGCAGATCAAAATGATTACTGTGGCTTCGCGATTTTCGTCATGGGACCCGAAATGTGATCTCTTTGAATACTGAGTGGGGTGGGTCAAACCCTCTTGCTCGTCTTTCTTGTCTCTTCACCATCTCCTCCGCAGTCACTCCCCCCTCCCCCTAATTGCACGCGAGTTTCCAGCTTTGTTGCTGCTCGCCCGCCGGCTACAATTTGACCATTGAACTCGACCGTTTCGAGCTGTTGACATGCGCTAGAGGAAAATGTTTCGTGAATTTCAACTAGGAAAGAAACTTCGATTTATTTACCAGAACGATGGAAAGAGAGACGCAGATAAGTAAAAGAGAAACTCTGTTTCGGTATCAAAGCCATAGAAAAGGTACAGAGATCGATCTTCATTTACAGTAAGTTTGGCCGAAAAGTCGTCAATTATCTGAATCTCCCCGGTTATATTGTCAAATGCGTCATCTAGTGTAATCTCGAGGGCAAGATCAAGATCGAGATGAATTCTGTCGATTTCTCTTTTCTTCTCTGTCCATTCACGAAGGTAAGAATTCAAGCTAGTGGAGCTGACCATGCATTGATGATCTGAGTTGGCAGCATTGAAGCGGAAACGCGTCCATCGCTGCAACGAGAGTGCTTCATCGTCGAACGAAAGCGTGTTTGGATCATAATAAGTAAGATTGAAATGCTGAAGCTTGTTGATTAATGGACTACGGTAGAAACTAGCCGATGGTTGCCTTTCAAGTCTTAGTTGTAAACCGCGCGCATTCTTGAATTTTGTCAGAGCATGGAGGAACTTATTTTCGTTGAAACTACTCCAGCCAAAGTCAGACTTGGATAAGAGCCAGTCGATCCCACTAGCTGGTCGTTCGTGACGCAGATCGTACTCGATGGTCATGATCTCCTCGTCCGATATCTCTTCTGCAAGCACTTCAAATTCCTCGATCGAAGCGTTTGTTTGGAGAATTGTTGGTCTGCTGCGACGAAGTACAAGATGCAACAACTGGGCGATGTCCTCCTTTGTTGGTGGGTTTTTAGGTCGAAAAGCAACAACTGGGATTTGTTGCATGGAGAGCCCTGGTGGTTTGTCGAAGCGGACGAAGCCAAACTCGTTGTGATCGAGTTTCAAAGAACCTTGACGTTTTGATTTCATGATGCTTTCAATAACGCGACTTGTCTCTTCAAAGTAAACTCTCAGCCACTCTTTTGTCGGCTTTTTCGTAAGATCTTCTGTGAGAAACAAGCTTTTTTCCACATCGCTCAGTGCGAAAAAACGGCGTTCCGTTTCAGAGAGAATCACCCAGACTTCAAATCTGCGCTTGACGCGTAGTCGATTCTTTTGTATCCAGAGAAGCTTATCAAACTTGTGATTCAGCTGATGAAGTTGAGTAAGATCCGAGACTTCGACAAGCGAAACAATTTGCTGAAGGACTTCGTTTGGAAGGTCTTTGAGATTTGTGAGCCTTTCCAATTTTGGTTCTCGAGTGACGTGTTGCAAAACAATAAAGCACAGAGAAAAGAATGATGGTGAGATGAAGAAGAGAATTGCCACGAAGTCGCCGAGCATGACAACGAAGAGACTGCGCGCCAAGAATTACTAGCAATGATGCCTCTGCGTGCTAACTCCGATTTCAACTTTGTAATTGGGAATAGTTAGCACTTGTAGCCAGTCTCGTTTTATTGTAGGCAAGAAATGCGTAGTGGCCAGACTCTCAAAAATATCTAGGACAATAAAATTCGCGAATTGAATACTCTCTTCAGAATAAAATGCCACAAAAGCAAGAGCAAAACTTTATGTAAGGAAGTATTCCAAGCCAATTTGCGATGAAGTGGATGTAGGGGAATTTTTTAGAGGCAGTCCATGAGATTCTTCCATAAGCGCAAATTATCGCACAACAAAGCCTGCAGTTGTCTTCGCAGCTGGAAATTGAAAATGAGGAGCAAGTATGGTGGCGAGAGATAAACCACGTCAAGCAGAAAAGGTAAAAACTTGTAGGAAATTTGAAAGACAAGAGATGATGCTTCAGCCATAACAACAAAATACTGAAAGACAATTTTTCTGGAGAATAATTTCAATCTGCTTACCGCATCGGCGACCCAGAAGCCCTGAATGAGAAAGCTGCATGAACTTAGCAAAAGATTTCTTTCCATGCGTTGGCGGGTGTTGCCCTGCATATTAAATTTATTTTTTAAAAGCAAAATTTATTGCGTTATCACTTGAAGGGCTCGGCCGAGTCGTAGAAATGTTGCAATGTTGAACAAGGCGCAGAAAACGACGATACAAATCTTGTAGCTCATTAGTCCGCGAACAAGATCGCCGATGTTCTTTAAATTCAGTAAACTTGTTTGAGGCTGTTTGTTTCCTTTTGGAGAAGTAAAAAAACTTACATAATCAAATTCATAATTTACACCACCAGGAACTGCCACAAAGTAAGCCGAATAGCCGACATACTTGTAGATCGGCAAGACGGGGAGTACAAAAAGAATAGAAAACAGCATTAAAATATGATTTCGCTTCCAAATCTGTGGAAATATATTTTGGTCCACAATAGCGTATACCAACATTTTCATATTGCCAAAAAAGAAACGCCGCGGTTGTTCTGTTTAGTGCCACAAGAAGAAGCAATGTCGACTGCAAATAGCCGAGCCATATCAAGGCAAGATGGAGGAAGTTTATGTAGACTTTCCACGATTTCAACGACAGAAGAAAATCGTCTATCTGGCCAGATTCGGGCAGTCGCACAGTCAATGTCGTCATCAAATAACTCAAAAGATCCTGAAAAAAAACTGAAATTGGCCTTGCGAGAAAACACTAACAACGACCGCTGCAGTAAGAAACATGATGATGAAGGGGTTTACTTTGCTGCGAAAGACCTGCACATATAGAACGAGGAAGTATAAGATGAGCGACGGGATTCCATAAACGGCATAGACGAGAAGATTGACCATTCGAAGTGCAGCAGCCTTGTGAATCATAGGCTGCTCCATCGAGCGAAATACGGATGATCTTGAAATGTAGCCGTCTGAGGGAGGAGAAGAAGATATCAATTCCATGAGGATAACAAGGAATCATTTGGTATCCAAGGCCGAAATGCAAGCTGGAAGCTTTTCTCACGCCCGTTCATCTCTATTACTGCGAGCTGGCGTAGCGAGCAGAAATCTTCTGATCTCGAACAAGTGGGACTCAAAGACAAAGATCAACATTCCCGATTTTACTCACGTCCTAAATACTTATGCGCCACTCGAGGTATGCCAAGCAAGTGTACGAAAATTGGCTCTAGGCGGATTCTTGAGCTGCGCTTATTGAGCTCTTTCCATAAACGAAAAATGTCAGACAGCACATTTACACATTTACACATTTATTCGCTGGGATCAGAGGGAGTCTCTGGAGCGCCTCTGGTGTCGTCCCGGCGAA
>JAQIXL010002921.1:0-11627 GCA_034700245.1 Poikilolaimus oxycercus | reverse complement strand
ACAACATGTTTATCTTGCTCAGCATTCGATGGCGAGTCGAATGGTGTATACTGTTGCCTTACTACCATACTCTAAGGACCCTAGCGGCCTAATTTGTAGACTTTGTTCCATCCTTCTATATATTAGTAATTCTACCCTGGTCAGCTTTGAAAGATGCGTCCCGTTCATGTAATCGTGCAGACCAAGATGGATAGCAACTGAGGCGGCGATAGCTGCAGCCCAAATGCCTGTTGAAAGCCACTGAAACGATATTTTCATTGGGGAAATCACTTACCCAAGGCAGCGCGACTTTCTTCTTCTGGAGCCTAAAGAGCAGATAACCAGTGAGAATGCCGACGAAATACGACGAGAAGTGTGTCCACGGCATGCAGTAATTCGTGAAGAAAGCCTGGCTTTGCTGGTTGGTTCTGAACTTGCTTCGTCTTTTTAGAAGCAAGTCCTCACAGTGTGGGCATTTTGTTGCTAATCGGCAAGAGAAAGACATGCACAGCGTAGAGAAAGCCGCCAACAGCAAGACCAGCAGGCAAAGACAAGTAGAGAGCGACGAGGATTAACGGTGCAATGGCATGCAACTGCATGTCTACAGCCAAATACCATGACACCGGATAGCACTGAACGTTTCTCTTGTATGAACTTTTTTGCTGCCCAACCCTTCCATCACTGGTCCAATAGTTATTGATGTAAAGCATGTTGCGCCACCAATACTTTGAGCAGTCATTCGCCGCATCCGTTTGGTCCCATGAGGGCAGAGGCCCCCGCGTAAGAATCGGCGCGTAGACGGCGTAGAAGCCGATAACAAGTGCGTAGGCCGGCGTGAGCCTGCGTACTTTCCTCTCTCGAGCTTGCTGAACAAACCGCAAATATCTGTGGACGTAGTAGGTGATCCAATAGGAGGGAGACCGGATCTTTGCCGGATTTCGACTCATCTCTTTGAAGAAAAGAAAAGCGAGCAAGAGTCCGCTGACGAAATAAAAGATGTCGACAACTTTGTCCGTGTTCAGAAAGAATCCGTTGAGTACCGGTTTCATTGCGTTTGCCATATCCAACGGATTATCTGAAAAACTTGTTTTCATCGTCAAACGAGTTTTCTTCAGTGTTTGATCTCGGTTGCAGTCATCAATCGCACTTAGCGCGTAGTTTCTGCCAGCCTGCCGATGAGAAATTTGCTTCCGCATTTCCGGCGATTGCGAGCTAAAGTTTTAGTAATTTCTAAGAACATTCAGCGCCCAACTGCGAATCATTGCGAGAGGTTGCTTGGGTTTTGTAGTGCTGTGTGAGGTACATGCAACACACCTCGCGCACGTTTCCGTACAGCGAGAACATTTTGGAAGACTTTGAGATGCTTGAGTGCATACCAAGAGTGATGGGGCCGGTGTCGACGGCATGAATCCACACCACCCAGGTGAAGGCGATCACTCGCAGAATGTTGAGTGAAGGAATTTGACCGGATCGTTGCTCAACTGAAAGCACTTCGGCTCCGTTCGTGTACATCGAGAAGGCAAGCAATGGGAAGATTCCTGAAGCTCATCGCATTTCAATCAAGAAAACTCTGACTTTCATCCTTATGGTGTTCGTTGCTGTTGTTTCGCACAAAAAGGAGACAATCCACAACGGATGCGATGACCACAATTGCCGCAAACAATATCATGACCGCCCTGAACTATCACTTCAAACTGTCTGAAAGCTCTTACGTGAAGGTCCAAAACGCGGCATCTTTCGACGGCTCTTCGTGGCGGCATTTTACACTACAGAAACCTAGTATTTCAGAAGAGAATGGTGCGAGTATAGCTACGAGATCCTAAACTTCTCTTGTCATGAAGGGATTTGTGCTAGACCTCGTTCGAACAAGTTTTTGGCACGCAAATGTTGATCGTGCTTTCCGGTAGCCCTGAGGTGCACGCTGTTGCTTTATCATCTCTGGATGAAGGCGTTGATGGCGCTAAATTGATCTGAAAGCCTCTCAATTCTTGTTTACAAGTTTCGACCCAAACCAGTCCGATGACCGATAGCGGCGTCGCAATGTTGAGCTCACAAAAATTCGTGCTATAGTATATGTGGTCTGGTGTCGCGATTTGTTGACACTCTTCGAAGGAACCTGGCCAATAAGCGCTGTACCGCAAGACACCCGGCGGAATCTTGCTGCATGAGTCAAATTCTGGAATGTTTCTGTTTTTTTTTGTTTAATTGAGGACGAACGAAGAGCGGCAAATTTTGTTGCCTCAAGCTCTTTCAGCGAGCATGATCCATTCGTTGAGAGGCTTTCAATACAAGCAGCGGCATCCAAGTAGAATTTCTCAAGATTTTCAAGGAAAAAGAGGACGTCTTGCCAACAGGGCTGCGTGACGTTTAAAGCGTCAATCCGGCGAACTTGTCGAATTGCTTCCTGAAAGTGGAATGAGAAACTTTACCAAGCTTACAAAAAAATTGATCGTTGGCTTGAAAATCCTGAAATCCAATCGCGGAGTCAGACACGAATAAAACAGCGAACAATTTGACGTAACAAATACTCGGCATCGCTCCCACACGGCCACTGAGAGGGCGGCGAACTCGCCGGTTGTGATTATTTGTGTCGTTCACAGTACGAAGTGGAGCAGAAGATTTGTTTTCCGAGTCTTCTGGCTTCACAGTATTCTCAGGAAACATCGCGAACTGCATTTAGTCGTCTCCGCCTATTATCCAGAGAAAATTCTGGTCTTTGAAGGAGGAAATGTTCTATTGTTTGTACTCTTGCCGTTTTCGATCAGTTGATCTTTGATCGACAGGCCTTTAGAACGATATCTTTACCGGCTGGCTGTTTAATTCTTTTCGAGCAGACTCAACAACTTTCTGTTTGCATTGGTTCAATTATTGTCAAATGTTGCAATAACAATTCTCTTTGCAAACGCGTGCATTATTGAGTGAAAATGGCATGTTTATGGGCTTATCAAATTGACGCAGGAGAGTGGACACCGCGTGCACTTTCCGCGCACAAAGTTTCGTTGGTCTCAAAATCGTTCACTTCCGCATTGCCTAGTCGTAAAGCAACGCACAAAAACATGCTTGTCAATGGAAGATCTATTGACATTGTTGCTGTTTCAACATTTTACAAGACTTTATTATGCGATTTAGAGTTTCCAAGCCTCCTTGTCGTTCGCCGGTTTGACAGCTGGTTTGTCTTCTCCCAGAATCATTGCAATCAGCTTTTTCTCCAACTTCATGAAAGGCACTTCGAAGGCGCAACTCCAGAAGAAGGCGAACGCGTACGACATCACCACTGTCGGTATTGTGATGGATAAATACTGCAACCCTTCCTTCATATTTCTTCGAGTCGAACCCTGTATCCTATGCTGATGTAGTGAGCCGGACTGGCCGTCCTTGCGAGGAACCAGTCAAGTATGACGAGATGCGAGAGGTAACAGCAGTACGTGAGCTTTCCCAGCGGGCCCCAGTGTGGCAATTCCAGGAACGATTTCAACGGCCCTGAACTTCTTCTCGTGACAGTGTTCATTTCTCTAACCGGCAAGGTTCTGTTCACAAGCAATGACGAGCCAAGCAAGACAAATGGCCAGACCCGTGCGGCCGAAGAGCTGGTAGCAAGCCTGTAAACAGCCCCCGTCGTTTTGCTTTCAATAGATGCGCCTTACGCGTGTGAACTTGCTCAGCTGCGTGCCGTTCATGTAGTCGTGCAGGCCCAGGTGGATGGCGAGGCCAGCCGCTATCGCCGCCGCCCAGAGTCCCGTCGCCAGCCACTGCAGACGCGGAAATTGACGTTATCGAGAGGAAGGAGACCAACCCATCGGACTGGAAGCTTTCGCTTTGTGAGCTTGAACAAGGCATAGCCGGTGAGGATGCCGACATAGTAAGTGGAAAAGTGAGTCCAAGGCATGACATAGTTGGCGAAGATATCGTCGCGCTGTTTGTCTGTCCTGAAGAACTTGAAAGGGAAGATGCAAACAGACAGTGAAGGAAGCTTGTTGGAAACGGCAAGATTCTTGTGATAGGTGAAATAGAAGTTGAGGAAGGCATGCACGAGATAGAGTACTCCACCGACGACAAGTCCAGCAGGCATAGCCAAGTAAAGAGAAACAAGAACGATTGGGGCTAACGCATGAAGTTGCATGTCCACAGCGAGGTACCAAGAGATGTCGAAGCACTTCAAGAATGAGCTAGCAAGACTTTCACAAACCTTTCCCGTAGTCGTCCAGAAGTTGTTGATGTAAAGCAAGTTCTTCCACCAATACTTTGAACACGCCTTGGCGGCATCGTTATGATCCCAAGCAGGCAGCGGTCCGTGGGTGAGGAAAGGTGTGTAAATGGTGTAGAAGCCAATCATTAGAGCGTAGGCTGGCGTCAATCTGAGACAGTTTTGTTTTCATTTAGAAGACAAAAAGCAACCTCAAATAACGATGTACATAGAAAAGAACCCAATACTTGACAGATCGAATCTTTTGCGGATTTCGACTCATTTCCTTGAAGAAAAGAAACGAGAGCAGAAGGCCGCTGACAAAGTAGAAAATGTCAACCACTTTGTCTGTGTTCAAGAAGAAACCATTGAGAACGGGCTTCATGGCGCTTTGTTCCATGTCGAAGGGATTGTCTAAAGGCCGAATACTGCGTCGATTCGTTGTCAGACTCACCCAAAGAGATGAGAACCGTGTCCGCAGCGTGAATCCACACCACCCAGGTGATGGCAACAACTCGAAGGACATTGAGAGACGGGATTTGGCCTGGTCGCTGCTCAACGGACACAATCTCGGCGCCATTTGTATAGACCGAGAAGGCAAGGAGAGGCAAGAGTTCTTCAAGCTTTTGTTTTGAAACATTTCTCACAACTTACTGTCGTTCTTGTGGTGGCTTCCATCGCCATTAGTTGTATAGAGTAAGTAATCGGCAAGTGTGGCGACTATCAGGATTACCGCGAACAATATCATTACTCCGCTGAATGAAGCTTATTTATAAACAAAGCGGCAGAGAAAACCTGAAGATCCAAAACTTGGCGTCTTTTGAAGGATCGTCTCTTCGGCATTTTGTGCTACAAAAGGCGAATAATGAAGAAGATAGCTGAGAAGAAATTGTTTGAATGTCCTGTGCTCAAATCGTTTTGACACGCTTGAAACATACTTCACTTGAACAGGTCTTCGGCACACATGTGTTGATTGTGGCTTGCGGAATCGATGAACAAAGCGATTGCTCAGCCGCCCGCGAGCCAATTGATTTTACAGCCGCACTCAAATCGATCTGAAGCGGCTTCCATTACGGAGTCGAGGTGTAACCTGACCAGGCCAAAGATGGAAATCGGTGTAGCTATATTTTGCTCACAAAAGCGAGTGCTGTAGTTCTTCCTGAGAGTCGAAACAACTCCCGCACACTCCTCAAAAGCTCCTGGCCAATATGCATTATAGCGAAGGACGCTGGCTGGTATTTTACTAAACGAATCAAATTCTGAAAGGTGTGAGAAAGAGAGTTCGACTAACGAATCGCAGCGAAAGATGTGGCGCTCATTGTTTGCAAGACAGAAGAAGTACAGTTTTTACTTGATAATACATCAACTGCACATGAAGCTGCCGCAACATAGAACTTCGCCAGGCTGTCAATGAAGTACTGGACGTCAATCCAACAAGCCAGAGTCACATTGGAAGAATCTAGCGCCTTCACGGCTTGAATGAATTCCTAAAGGCACATTTGGAACCCTCGCAGCAATCGCTTGCCTCAACATGCTGGGTTGAAAGCACGTCATCGTTTGCTGCTTCAACTTCAGAAGTAGCCAATAAAAAAACAACAATGAATAAACAGCGCCACATGAGCATTGTGAAGGGCACAAATAGTAAAAGGATTGCTTTCGATCGACTCAAAGAAGAGGGGTTTCGCTCTGCGTGGTGATAGCAAGGGGAAGACTTAGACGCGTGCATGACGCGCAACCGGCATTAGGGGGTCTGGCCGGACAGTCCAAGCGTTCTCAGCCAGAATGTGAGGGGAGCTGCTATGTTCTCGATGCGAGGATTCTAGTCTTTCTTATCGTTTCCGTGGCTTCATCCGGACACGGACAACACCCGGACACGACGAGAGTGAAGAGGCAGAAGTTCTTGGCCACATTAGTTTGGGGATTCAAATGAGTTTCCTAGAAGTCGTTTGTTTCTCTGACGTATTGCTTAGCGATCATCGAGCGACATTTCGGTGCCGGCCTTCATTTCTAAACGCCTGGGAGGGCATTTGTATTTGCTCGTGCTTCTTGATTGTCTTCGTGGTCTTTGTTGCTTATCTGATGCGGCTAGTCTTCCACAGCCCAACCAGAAGGCATAGAAAATTAGCAGTAGCGATCTTTGACTCTGGTTTGACGAAGTCATTTATTACAACAAGCAACAGAAGCTAAGTGTTTACTCGATGGAGACGAATGATGACCTCTGGTTGCAAGGCCGTGATTCCGCGGACTGTCAACTAAAACGCAGGCATTTAGTGCTAATTTCGATTATCTTACGTTGTTTTTGCTTGCTGCTTCAAATCGATATCGTTTCAGAAGTTTCACTAATGCAGCCTGAAATCGTTACGAAGATTCGAGAGACATGCGGACGAGACCTTGATAGTAATGTATCCCAGTCGAGCTCCGACGCACATTCGTGGACCGACGCCGAAGGAGAGATACGCAGCCGGATGCTTTGAAGCGGAACCGTCGAGATACCTGAGAGAATCCTGATTGAAAGAGTGTCAAACCGTTCCGGCCGGAACTCTTCGGCATCTTCTCCCCAAAGATCCTTTCGACGATGCACACTGAAGATGTCGGCAACAACGGAGGTGCCTGTGTTTCAGAGAGTGAGCAAGGAAAGAGAGTACACCTTTTTCGACAAGGATACCTTCGAGTGTCACCGTTTGCTGGGCAACTCGGGCAATGGATCTGAAGGCAGATGAGTTTCAGAAAAAGGAGAAGGTATACCCTCCACTGACGGGATAGAAACGGTGCGCTTCTTTGACGACGGCCTCGGTGTACTTCAGCTCGTTGATCTCTTCAAGTCGCAGATCCTGAACACCCAGTTTAGAATGATTTCGATGAGTTACCTCGTTGGGACATACTGACTCGATCTCTTGAACGACATTGTCAAGTACTCTGGAGACATTGGCAATTCCTTTAAGACATACCGCTGATCCTGCGACAAGTAATAAATGACGAAAGTGAGTAGTGATGCTGCTGTGTCCGAACCGGCCGTGTTTAAGAGAACACTTTGAGTGATCAATTCGCGGGTTGTCAAAGCTCGAGTGATCTTACAGATTGGCAAAATAGAACATGACTCACTCGACTTGGGATTCCCTTTTCGCTTTCCACTTTCAACTCCTGGTCCTCGAGTTCGAGCAACAAGTCGAGGTAATCGGCGCGCTCGCCAACTTTGAACTCGCCCTTCGCCTAAAAGAGAATCGATTCGTCAAATGGCAAGATCATAACAGAACAAACAAGCTAAGGAAACTGCATGAGTCACTGACCTTTTTCTCTCGTCGCTTCTGAAGTTCTTCGGAGAGATGCGCAATGAGAGCAGCACGAGGAGACACCGAGACGGATTCCCAGTACTTGAAAGCCTAGAAAAGGAAAAGGTCTCCGAGGGAAAGAGCGCGAACCTTGATAACCCACAGTTGAAAGTGAGGAAAGATGTACGAAAGTTCCGCAAATGGCGATTGGAAGAAGTTTTTGAACAGAAGCTAGAAATTACTTTGAAACACACTCTTAATGAAACCTTGTTTGTAAGTTCGACAAACTTCAGCTCGCGACTACGAGTTTCACCAACACAAAGCCGGCAGTTCACATCACTAGCAAACTCGTTCAACTCCCTGAAAAGTCAAGCCTTTTGTGTTTCTCCTGAGCTTTACTTGCTGATGTCGAAAGCGGGTTTGCCGACATATTCATCAAGGTGAATGAGCATCTCATCCGCTGCCTCTTGAATCACTGGGAAAAGCTGAAAGACGTGATTTTTCTCTGTCTCAGAGTCCGGCTCCCCGCGCTCTTTGGTTGCGTCCTTTCCGGACTTTTGCAGATAGCAGCGCGCGCGTCGGCTCATAAAGGGGTTCTGCTCGTGTTGGACACACTGCGACAGACATTGATTGAACCGGAGGTGGCCAGCTGGACAGAAACACACAAGCAACCAACCTTTCTGAGATTTGAAGGTGTGAAGATTTGTGTGGCTGCTCGAAGTCGCTTCCATTGAGCACCTTTAGAAGAGATCAAGTTGGACATGTTTGGATCTTCGTCGGTTAGAAGAGGCGCCAGCTAAAAAATAAACTCTAGTCGAATGAGTGAAAGTTTACAGTTCTAGCGTGAAACGCGTCGAATCGTCGAATGAAGATGTCATGCAAGATCTCTGGATTGCTCGTCACCAAGAGCTAACGAGAAGGATGAAGTTTGTCTTTGCTTCTCAAACCTTCTTGCTCCCTTCCATGTACCCGTATGTCTCGCCGTACTTCTGCGACCATCTCCATCGAACGAAGAGTTTGGGGTCTTCTGGACTAAATCCAACTTTGTCGCAATGAAATCGGCTCTTACTTGAAAATGTCGCCAAGGTTTCCCCACATAAAACGAGCCGGTGGACCGGGAATACCACGCCGCTTCCAGTAGGTCTGACCAAGCTTGAAATAACTGAACAATTTGTTTGTTGTTTTCAAGAACATACATAAGCAGTGTAGCAATAAAACCTAGCAATAGAGTTCCGAAAAGAAGAAGCACCATCTTAAACTAGTAAAATCGTTTTGTCCTGGTGAAGCAATAGAAAGACTGATTTCAGTTCTCTGGCGTACAGAGGGTAGCCGCGTCACCGCAAGCACAAAAGGATGCCGGGACAGGGTGTTATCAGGACCTCAGCCGTCGTACACCGGACCTCCGGGGTGAAGAGATGCACGACGACGAGAATGGGCACGTGGACAGGAGAATTGCACTGAGTTTCAGAAGACTGCCGTTTAACACGCATTCAGTAGATCGCAATCCGGTGCCGATACTCCCGTCAAATCTCCTTCAATAATTGCGAAACAAATTGCTCTGAAGTCGATAAGATGCAATCGAATAAGTTTTATAACGAATGCACAATGAATCCGCAATAAAGTTTTTCCAATAGGCCCTTCACGACGTATCGCATTCTCCAGGGTTTTTTTTTCTTTTTGTGACGCAACTTGGAGTTGAAGCAAAACATTGGCACTAAACCAATGTTTGCTGCGATTTCTTCACGAATTTGCCAATGAAACGTGATGAATCGAGCGAAATGATGTAGTCTCTCCATCTTTTCGCCTTACAACTAGGCGGCGCGAGATGGAGGTCGAACTGGTTCCGCGCACCTGGACACGCTCTCGGCACAACTTCTTCTTTCCCGCTTCCGGGCTTCTCAGTCAGTGACGAGGGTGCTTCGAGACATGGCACGTCGCATTGCTTTCGGTCTTCTGATCCTTCTTCCTCTCCTCGTCCAGGCTCAAGGGCCACCTGGGACATCAGGTCAGTTTCATGTCCACGCGAATTATCAAGGACTTCAGGTGGATCGTTTGGAGGAGGCGGCAACTGGGGAAATAATGGAGGCGGATTTGGCGGTACACTTTCATGAGTTTCAAAATGGTCTTGTTTCAGGAGGCAGTTCGGGTGGAAATTGGGGTGGCAACGGCGGTGGTGGCAACTTTATTCCGCCACCTGGAGGAAATGGTGAGTTTCAGAATCTTTGAAAGATTCTTTAGGTGGCATTTGGGGAGGTAACGGAGGAGGAGGAAACTGGGGCGGCAATGGAGGCAACGGTGAGATTTCCCTCTTGATCAGTCACTTGGTCCTTTGCAGGCGGAGGCTGGGGAGGAAATAACGGCGGTGGTGGTGGTGGAGGAGGCGGCCGCGGTGGCTGGAATGGCAATGGAGGCGACGACGGTGGTCGAGGAGGTGGTCGTGGAGACTTTGATGGAGGACGCGGAGGCGGACGTGGAGGAAACGATAATAATGGTGGAGGAGGAGGTCGCGGTCCAGCCCCAACTACGACGACTGCTCGTACCACGGTGAGGACAACCGCCCGAACCACAACAACTCCCAAGCCGACGACAAAGCCCACGCCGAAACCCACTCCCAAGACTAGTAAGAGCTTCGTTTCCTAGATTGCTTCAAAATAGCTCTTGCTCCATGCCCAGTGAACCGCTTTGCCGGTCTGGTCTCCACGCAGCTGCTTCGGTTCTACAACGGCGGCGACTCAGGTACCACAGACCACGCCTTCATCGCCGCTAGGAACGCCAATGTCCGTCAAAATCTTCAGAGCCGAGGCTATCATGAGGAAGTCCGTAAGTATTCTTTTTTCAATGACGAACCTGTTGGCAGAGGAAGAGAAAGTCTACGTTGTTTATGAAGAGAAGTTCGTGAAGAAATATTGTCCACAGCTGAAGGCACTTCATCGAGTGCAAATTCCCAGCAAGAGTAAGAAGTCCTTCACGAGAACGAAGTACAATTTTAGACGACAACAAGCTTTGCCTGGAAAACAATCTTGGAGGCTGCCTTGAGGGTGGTGTGGCTCTCGAGGTTATTGGCTATGTAGCAGTGACGGCTGGCTATTGCGGTGCCACAAAGCCTGTGGATGAGTTCTTTAGCGCGAGATGGAATGGTGAGCTTTTTCGTGGGTTGAGTAGGTTTCAGATCGTCATTACATCTGGAGCAACTTCCAGCGAGTCAATGTTGGAACGGTATGAAAGGATCATTGAGACATTTTCGACTGCTTTAGCTCGCCCCGCACATGAAGTTGGCCAAGGCGAACTATTTCTATGGCTGGCCGCAATCGGCTATCGGCACGGACGCCGAGCGTCGTCAACTTCAAGATGTAGGTGTCTGCCTTTTTCGACAAATGCAAAAAAACCTGTTCAGCGTTGCGATTGAGAGCGTGTGGTTTTACACTCTCCTTCTTCTCTTCCTGCTCAACCGAATCTCATCAAACCGCCAAGCATTCCTGTGATCTTTGGTGCTCTTTTTTGTCGATGTTTAAAGCGTCTAATAAAAGCCTGCCTATAAGTTGCATTCGTTTCTCAAACTTTATGTTTCGCTTGCAAATGAGAAATTTTATTCCTGCTGAGGCGCTTGGTTTTATTCAGCAAATCATGAATAGCAAGTTGAGTTTCAAAGCAGTGAAACGATTAGTAGATACCGATCAAGCCCAAACAAGCCAGTTCTTTTTCCTAGCATACACTTCACTCTCCGGGAAATCAGAACTTCGTGCGAAAATGCTGCGATATCTGAAAATAATTTATGCCAGCGTAGAAAACCGACCTGTCCAATCTCAAAACGACTTCAACAGGAAACAGCCGTCGAAGAAGTGCTTTGGTGTCTGCCCAGTGAGACATTCTATACAGTTTGTGGAACAGATGAGCGTCATCGAACTCGTTCATGTCCATTATAGCAATCTTTTTCTGAATTTTTCTTCAAAGCTAGTTGAACAAAGCCTGCCTGAGTCGGCCAATGCAGTCGATCAACACGCGTTTTGTCTGGATATGCTAGAATCTCCGCATAGGAAGCGTTGTTTGCGGCTCTGGTTAAAAATATGACAAAGGAGAAAGGAAATAAGACGCATTGTACGAGAGAATGGCGAATGGGCCAAAGACCCTTGGCACATGCAATTTTTGACTTTTTGAGCTGAGTATGAGGTCTAGGGCAACTTTTTGCGTAGAACACG
>JAQIXL010002920.1:0-11627 GCA_034700245.1 Poikilolaimus oxycercus | reverse complement strand
ATCTGGCCATGAATTATTTTGTAGAACGTTACAAGGTCAGTGACTAGCCGTCGCTCGCTAAGAGAGTTTAGTGATAATTTGACTAGTCGGGATTCGTATGGAATTTTTGGCAAGCCTGTACGGTAAAAGAGCTTTTGAGGCGAACTAGGGCGATGAAATGGTGAGTTGACACAGTAAGCTGCGTCATTAGCGGATTCCTCTCGCTGCAATTTCTACACTGAAATTCTTCAAAGTATGCATTTTAACTTCGCTTGCAATTAATTTTCTTTTCCTCGCTGTGCCCAAGAATGCGACACGGCAAACGCACATAACAGAAAATCAAAAAGGCTGTTGCGCAACTGAAGTATGCGAATGTTGTAGTGAAACTCCTGGTGAGCTCAAGGAATTGTAAATCACAACGGCCAACAGTCGAACTTGTGGGTACTTCGACTGAGAGAGTAGTCGTGCAAGGCAGCGGAACCATAGGGGAAAAGATGAAGAGTGTCAAGAGAAATATAGCTCGGATGATTGTACCTGAGGGTTTACAATGGCCATGAACACTCAGAAGGTCGAGCGGACAAGAATAGCTCCTAACTCCAAAGAATAATGGAGCAACAATGACCACGTACAGGGCAGCTGATAAAACCGGAAGTTAAGAAATCGTTCCGCTGCTTTCTCTAGTTCTATTGGAAGCGGCCAGCGAAACGAGGGCGCAGAACGACTGCGGCACCAGCTCGTAGAAAGCATTCTGAATGTGTAGGACTAAACGCCCAGGATTTTCCGTCTATGATGCAAGCACATGTTGAAAAAGTTCTTGGAGAATTATACAGTCTCGTACAAGGGATCAGGTGCTTTAACACTAGTTCTCTGCAAGAATCAAAGGGCCTTCAAAGAGGGTGTCCACAGGGGGTTCCCAGTTTTCTGCAGTTTGGGTACCGTTGGATAGCCCATCCCTCGGGGAGTGTTATTTTCTTCTACAGCCCCCTGCGATTCTGCTTCGTGTTGAAACTACAAGCAAAATGAAAAGTTTGCTCTCGAAAGTAGCCCATTTCGAAGAATATTTTTAGTCGTCTGGGACTTGCTGCTAAAAATCGGGTCATGTTGTTTCCTGGGTCAGAATTTAATGACGAATCGCCCTGTGCCGTTGAAATTCTGCGTTTACAATCTAAAATCGCCAAAAAATGGCTATTTTGGAGAGGAGGGAGGAATAAAATACCGTAATCCAGGATCGTTTTCTCAACCCATTCAGGGAACAGGCTAGGTTTTTGATATGTTGTGCCCCTCCAGAAGCTACATCTTTTGGTATAAGAGAGTGGGCATGAAAGTGAAATCGGCGAGGGTAAACAGTGCTCGTAACTTCTCGTAGGTCAAAGTTGGCAACAAAACGGTCTCCGTTGCAGGCTTTTCTTCACATAACCGTCTTCCAAAACATCGATTTTCTAATCCGGCGGACTCGATTACCCCTAGGAAGTTGCAAGCGCTGCGATTTGATAAATTTTGAAAAATCGTGGTTTTTCTGCCCTTTGTCCTAAAACATCTGGGGAGGTGTTTTGAGGTCGATTTTTCAAAATTTATCAAATTGCTGTGTTTGCAACTTCCTAATGGTAATCGAGTGCGCTGGTTTCGAAAATCGATGTTTTAAAAGACGGTTATGAGAAGCTACGCCTACAACGGAGACCGTCCTGTGGGCAAGTTTGTTCTACGAGAAGTTACGAGCCGCTGTTTACCCCCGCCGATTTCACTTTCATGTCCACTCTCTTATACTAAAAGATGTAGCTTCTGGAGGGGCACAACATATCCAAAACCTAGCCTGTTCCTCTGAATGGGTTGAGAAAACGATCCTGGATTACGGTATTTTACTCCTCCCTCTTCCCCAAAAATAGCTCTTTTTGGCGATTTTACATTCTAAACGCAGGATTTCAACGGCACAGGGCGATTCGTCATTAAATTCTGACCCAGTAAACAGAATGACCCGATTTTTAGCAGCAATTCTCAGACGACTAAAAAATATTCTTCGAAATGGGCTACTTTCGAGAGCAAACTTTTCATTTTGCTTGTAGTTTCAACAGGAAGCAGAATCGCATGGGGCTGTAGAAGAAAATAACACTCCCCGAGGGATGGGCTATCCAACGGTACCAAGTCCGGAGAAAACTGGGAACCCCCTGTGGACACCCTCTTTGAAGGCCCTTTGATTCTTGCAGAGAACTAGTGTTAACATGTTGCCTTTGAAAGATCAGCGAATGCCTTACCTTCGTTCAATGAGCTGTGGACATGGTGGAATCTTCTTTCGAGGAGCCGCCGCACGCTGTCCCAACAGCAATGAATCAAACTTGTGTTCCCCTTTTTAATTGAGAAAAACGGCTCTCTTAAAGTTCATTGGCTGGAATCTCGCCGACCCGATATGCACTTTCCTCTTCGCGATCATCGCGCTCTTCTCTTCGCTCACCATTCTTCGAGACATCTTCTTCGTTCTTATAGATGGTAAGTTTGCCTTCAATGGCAAACTGACAGAAAGAATTCAGTCACACCAAAAGAAGTCGACTATACGCGGTTGCAAGATGAGCTCCGGACTCTCAAAGGAGTCCTCGCCGTGCACAATCTTCACAATTGGTCGCTAAACACGCAAAAGATTGCCCTCTCCGTCCACCTCGGAATTGGTATGTCGAACAAAACATGAAGTCAATTACTCTCTATTCTAAAACACTATCTTCACGCGTGCTTTATAGAAGACCCGTCTAGAGCGGCAGAGACGATGACAGAAGCAAGCAGTCTCGCCAGAACGAAGCATAATATCGCCCTCGCCACCATGCAAGTGGAAGCATTTCCCAAAATCATGGACTCGTGCAAATTTTGTCAGTCTGTTGTTGACTAGGCTTGATTGCTATCTGTACTTATAATTGTGCCATTAAACAAAATAAATAGGCGTGTAAATAGTGTTGTTAGATATTTCGTGGCATCGCTCCCATTACTGAACGCCTCCCACCATCAATCGACAAAAACGGGCCGCGCATCCATTCTTCGGCAACCTGTTCCCCCAATCACGCGCTTGGAGGATGACGTGCTTTCGACTAATTGTTTTGAACGTTTCCGATTTGCGCCCTTCAAAACGTATAAAATTACTGTAAACGAGCCTTCGTGGGCAAGATTTAGAAAAAAAAACTGAAGTTCAGATAGAGTACTTTATTATTTTTTCTGCGCGTGATTTTGTACCCGAAATTGTGATTGCATTTAGCGAGTGGAGTCATCATTCATTGACCGCACTAACGTTAAGGAAAAGTTCGCCAAGCGCAGTTCCACTGCTAGAAGACCTCTTCAGTTTGTCATCGCGCGGTCTTTCTCTGCTTACCTTCTATTGACTTGAATTTCTTTAGTGAAGCCATCGATCTTTAGTGAAGCCATCGATGCTAGGCGCGTCTCGTTCAAAGCGCCTCTCTTGTTTGCTGTGACAGCCTCCCAAGATCGTGATGGTCGCATGTTTGGATAGCTTTAGCTTGTCGAAGCATCACATCCGGTTCACAAAACCTTTAACTCGAAATTGTCATTTAGGGTGAAGGTGAAGGGCGTGGCTTGCTGTTCAACCACACGCAAACTCGAATGGTCCTCACAAGAACGCAAAAATTGCTTATCGTCGTGACCTTGCTTGTCTGGGTCCCGAGAAGGAATGGTACGGACTCTGTGCCGGTTGTGTACAAAGAGCTGTTGTGATCATCTCTCTTGGTGCACTCAGTTTAATTTTTGGATTCTATGTAACTAATCTCTTCCAACTTGGCTGCGATATTTCTCACGCAATCGCGCACGCGCGGTTTCTCTTCTGTTATTGACAATTTTGTCCTTTTTCAGATGCTCGCAACAACAACCGGAGTCATTCAAGATGAACAGCATCTAGGAGGAAGTGCCATCTTATTGCGCATCTTGTTGGCCGTCGCCATGCTTGCTGTGACTTTCAGTTGCGGAGGTGTGCCCATCTTCGTAAGTTTAACGCTTTTCTATAGCCGTTGAGCAACTCACGAGCATCCGCTCGAAGCCTTGCTCCTCAATTTCTTGCAGATCAAAGGAATGCTGAAAAGATCAGAGAGGCTCTCTCGACGATGGCATTCTATGCTTACGTGTTTCTCGGGCGGCGTTTTCCTAGCGACCACTTTTCTAGACATAATTCCTCAAGTCGTGCAAGTTTAGGCTTCTTGACAAGAGCGAATCACTACAGTGAAAACTATTCGGATTTACGCCGCGAGGGCTACTTTGATTGGCGGTTTCCTCTCGCCCAATTTGTGACGTGTATCGCCTTCTTCGCTGTTTACTTCGTCGAGCTTCTCATCGCGTCGGTCTGCTTGAAAGGAATGGGCCATACGCACTCACATGGGCGCAGCAATACAACCAGCACGGTGGATGAACCTGTGCCTCCGCCAAGATCGTAAGTTCATTGAAATTTGAAGCACTCTTCAAAAGAAGTTTCCGTGCTTTGAACCTCAAAGTAAGCAAGCTTTGAATCTCAAATTACTAGTGGAATACGCGCCGGTTAAATCGTCAGCTGAATTTATAAATGCGGAGGAGCCTATTGCGGAATCAAAAACAAATCTAAAGCTCCCTGACTTCTAGGTTGAAAGAATTGAAAAGCGACGACAAGGACCTGTCGCACATGGCCTCCAACTCCACTATCCACGAGTAGGAAAAGTCACTCCAACATTTGGCTTCAGGGAGGTGATCGCCCAGGCCGCACGGTATGTGGCCTCCGATGATGCAACTAGACACTCTCTCGTGAAGACCGTAAGAGAAACGCTTCACATGTGTTATTTATAGGTAACTTTCACGTTTGCGATCTCATTTCATTCAATTTTGGAGGGATTCGCCCTCGCAGTCCAGGTATGCTTTTGAGTGTTTTTTCCAAACGCGGCAAATTCCGAATTGTTCAGGTGACACAAGCGGCCACATTGTCTCTTTTCGTCTCGCTCATCATCCACAAATGCGTCGAGGCGTTTAGTGTCGGCCTCCAACTCTGTAAGGGACAAAACAAGAAAAGCCACTATTTTTTCACTATCGCCATCTACGCGCTAATGACACCCATCGGCATTGGTCTCGGTCTCATCTTAAGAGTGAGAAATTGTTTCGCTATGCAAAAGAATGTACAGGCGGTGAATTTCGGTGTGAAAGACCCAGTTGTGGCCATTCTCGAAAGCATGGCTTGTGGAACGTTCATGTATGTCACCTTCCTCGAAGTGAGTCTTACTTTGATGAACATTTTTGCAGATTCTGGCCGAAGAAAAGGCGAACGAGCAATACGAGATGCTTCAGCTTTTGGCGACATTCTTGGGATTCTGCTTGATTTCAGCTCTTCAATTGCTTCTTGATTGAGCATTCGGGAATCAATTTCCACTGAAATAGTTGACTTTTCCGATAAACTGGATATATTGTATTTTCGCTTTGTTCCTTAAAAGGAAAAAGAATAGCAAAAAAAGAGTCACGGCGGCAAATCGAAGTTTAGGCTTCGGGTCTTGTCGGTTGGAGTAGAAAGTGTGTATTGGAGGGGAGAGACAGGGGAGGGGGAAGTCGCGAAACTGTGTCACAGTCTGATGGTTCTGACGCAGTCTGACGACAACATCAACAAATATCGAGAGAAAAAGGTTCTTATTTGTGAAACAAAAGGCAGAGAAATTAGTAAGAATTATGCCCCAACCGTGATATATGTATATGCAGTGAGAATGTTGGTCGAATCCTGAACCTTCCAATGGTTTGCTTTGTTCAGAATTTTTTCGTCTTATTCTAACTGTAAGATTTCGGTCATTCGGTCCGGTGCGCGATCGGCGAGACCAAAAGTTCGTAAAACTTCAAGATCCCTTATTCGTTGACTAACTATGTAACTCCTAAGCATTTGTGTTTTTCGCTGCAATCACCACAACGTACATCGACAGAATGCGATATCGACGCTACAGCTGCAATCCGCGCTGCGTAATTCGTCTTGAGGGTGTCACTCTCGGAATAGTGCTCGTGAAGCTCTTCACTAACAGCGGATTTGAATTTATAGCCGAGCTCCACAGTTGACTGTTTGATGTGCTTGATCCAATTTTCCATGCAACCTGTAACAAACTCTGCGTGTTGCTGGATCTCTGGGAGACAACTGTGAAATCCCACATCAGAGAACAAGCAAAACCGCCAGTTCGAAATTATATCTGGACGTAACTTCGCAGCGGAATTATGAGCGGAGTCGATGCCAATGGACTGTTTCCCTATAAAGAACTATTGCAAACAAGAAACTTGGTCTTACTCAACAATCTTGGTCTTGGATGGATGACTTCGACGTGTACTTTGTTGGTAGTATTCGTACTCTTTTTCATAAACTCGAAATATTTTTGTATTTGCCATGAAGCGTCCAAAGAAAACGGCAAAGATGGCCAACTGAAAATTTTAAAAAAATGGTGAAAAACTTTCTGATCTAGTGGTTGCGCTCGAAATTCTTCACTAGACACAGCAACTTCAGCTACAAGCCTCAAATATTCGGGTCGTCCTGTTGTTTGCCAGCAGCAGCCAATTTTGCGTCGCCTAATTTTGAACTTTTTGCCTTGAGACGTTTTCCCGTTGCTCTCTTTTATGCTGGAACTCAAAGCAGCGCTGAACTCCTATAAACAGGCGTTTTGTCGTTGAAAACACGAACCCCTTTCGTCCATTCCGGCTTGCCGGCATTTCTTCAGTCGACAGCCACGGCATATACTGCCTACGACAGCTACAATGGTACGATTTTACACGTTCATGAGATGCTCGCGAACTCGCATGGATTTAGGTCACACTCAAAGGCTTTGTTACGACAAGTGTAAGTGAGTTTCAGGGCGACGGTCCGCCGAAAGAAAGCTGCGCACGCTCGACAAGACATAACGCCAAAGTGGACGCCGTGTCCAGGAGTGGAGCAAATTTCACAGACCGCTTTGGACATCTTCGCCTTACGAAAAACGAGTTGTCACTGAGAAGGCATAACTCAAATAATCAATAGACCTGACGGCGCGAAACGGCGGATAACGGAAGAACAAGAGATGCCGGAGTGACGAGAGAAGCCAGAGAAAAGGTAGACATGCAAACGGCGCGCTGGACTGAACAAGTTCAATCCAGCCGTCGAGGACATTTTTGTTGTGTTGCTGCGGCCTCGTGCATAAAGTCATGCAGCAAAGAGTTTCGATCGTCAATCGGGATTGTGCATAGAATGTTTCGGTGAAGAAATGCCATCAAAAACCAATTTAGCTTCCACTCGAAGTCTTCGTGTTGTCTTCTTCGTCACGCACTACACACACAGAAAGATAAGGCGTTGTCGACAGACTTTCGCCCGGTTCAGCACGTCTAAGACTCATGGACTGGTCGACTGTGAAGCCTCTGCTTACATTCGCACTTTTCGTCGTAACTTTCGCGGCCGGCATCGTGCCCATCAAGGTTGTCCCAACTTGTTTTCGCCATTCTCGCAGATCCAAAAAGCGATCGCCCGCACCGAGGGCTCGAGTCGTCGGAGCTCTCGTTGGTTGTCGCTTGTGTCTTGCTTCTCGGGAGGCGTCCTGATGGCCACCTGCTTCCTCGACATTCTGCCGGACATCCAGTCTCTTCTTCGCCTTCTTTTCAAGCAAATTCAGAGAGAACTATGAGCATGTTTTGGAGTCTCTCACCATCACATTCCCCCTTCCCCAGTTTCTTATTTGCGTCGGTTTCTTCACCGTTTACCTCTTCGAAGAGTTTTTCATTATGGTCTTCGGAGGAAGTGAATGCCAGGCGCACTCGCACAACGCATGCAAGTCTCTTTATGGCCCTCGCTGACGCGTCAAAAACAGGGAAACGGAGCCTATGGCGATATCTGAGCTGGCTGAGATAAAAAGAAGCGGCTCCTTGCATGAGTACGTTGGATTTTTTTTCTCCCAACACTTTCAGAGCCGTTATCGAGGTCTCGGTCAAGGGCTTGACCGCTCCGCCGTCTTTCGGCGACGAGAACTTTCTCAGAAAGGTAAGGTGTGCTTTCACCATCGGAACATGGCAGATCATATTCACTCTAGCAATGTCATTCGAAGCTGTGCTTGAGGGATTCGCCCTTGGCGTGCAGGCAAGTCCTGTCAACTTCATTAAATAGTAGAACAGGGCACGCGCACGCGAATCTTTACGCTCTTTTTCTCTCTTCTCCTCGACAAGGCCGTGGATGCCTTTATCGTCGGTCTACAAGTGTCTCGAGGCAAGCCGCCGTTGCGCATTTTCTTCCTCCTTATCCTCGTCTACTCCATCATGACGCCCATCGGCTGTTTACTTGGCATCTTTGTGCAAACCCTTGACATAACTCCGGCGCACAAGAACATAATGCTTGTCGTCTTTGAGAGTCTCGCAGCGGGCGCCTTCATCTACGTAACGTTCCTAGAGGTTTCGACTTCTCTCTCTAAACCATTGCCCAGATTCTCGCTGAGGAGAAAGCTAACGATCACAACAGTCTCAGGCAGCTTCTCGCGATAGTTTTGGGATTTCTTGCAATCAGCGCTTTGCAGTTCATTTTCGCGTTGGTCTAACATTCTCGTGGCTACTTCAAACTTGTTTCAGAGAGGAAGACGAAGAAAGCCAGAATTCTTCGTTTCAATCAACAATAAGCGTGGAGAGTCACTGACGATAATAAAAAAATTGTCCCATTCGTTGCGCTGAGATAGCACGCTATCTTTCTTTATCGTCTTCTAAAAAATACTTATAAAACTCTGTTTTTGGCATTACGCATTGAACTTTTCTCGTGTTTTCGCAAGCAACTTACGCACAGTTTATTGCGTTTCGTCAAAATAAACGTCACACCCAGTCCATAATGCGAGTAAACGTTTGAGCGCTTTCGCCTCTCTTTTTGACTTTTTGAGAAAGAGAAGCGAAAGTGAAGTGGCTCGATGAAAGTAGAGAGCTCAATGGAGTGCTCTTCGAAGAAAGTTTTACATGACGATGACTTCGACGAGAGGATTAGCGGGGCAGAAAGTTCGCTTCGTAGCTTTTCTCTCATGGTCTGCAAACACTTGCTTTGCAATAAATACCACCCCCAAACCTCCCACTACCTCCCCTTTCAGAGCCGTCTAAAAGCATCGGGGGGCACAATAAAACGTCTGCGTGTGTCATACAGAAAACCCGAGAAAAAGACCATGTGTGCTGATTGTTTTCCCGATTTTTGTCTTCTTCCAAAGAAGGTTCCTAGTTATGGTGAGACTTCCACTTCATTTTGTTTGACGTTGCAGTTGCTTGTCCGTACAAACTCGAAGCTGTCAGCAGCCACTGGGCGAATACGGGCTACATCAACTGGACAAGATTTGTCATGCGTCAAGACGTCGTTGCACTCAAGGTCTGCCATCGATGTCAAATATGTACAAGGCCATTGTGAGGACTTCTAGGTTCTCCTCGTCATTCTCGCTCTCATTTGGCTAGCCTTTCTGCTCGTCGCCTTCTTTGTTGTTTTGAAGGATTTCTTGACGAAACGCGCCTCGCCTGTCGCGGCACACCTCAAATTCACATCCGGAAAGTCTCTTCGATGAGCCGGACGGATCGCACCGTGAACACGGCGGACTCTTTATTAGCAGCAAAACTCGTTTTTTTTCTTCTTTGAATTCTGTAGTGTCGTTGTTTTCTTTCTGATTCGCCACATATTGTAAGAATCTCAATTTTAATAAACTCTAAGGGCTACCAGAAGAAAAAATCAGGCTCCTCACAATAAGAGCAAGGTTTAGCGGTCAAAACAGAGAATTATTTTATAAGAAGAAAGATAAAGTGGCTGAGAATTGTGAAGAAACGTAACAGATGAAGTTTGAACATGAATATTTACCTCAAAATAATAGAAAGAAGGCCTATTGAAGCGATATTCTGCCGCTTTTGTGTAGTCTCATAAAATAGTTCATCTTTAGGGATTCTCCAACCGAAGCATATCGCTAGAATAGACGATCAGACTAGAGCATATTCATCAGACTGAGACACATTCCTCTCGCCTTCTCGCCATCTCTCCGCTCCCTCTTCTCTCTCGTTCTATTGACGGTCTTTGTGGCTCGGCCTTCACGAGAGTATCACGGGCTGCGAAAACGGCAAGTGATGTCAGAGTTTGCTGTTTCACCGACTTCGTTTTTGCCGGAGAGCCGCACTGAAAGGAAATCGAAGCTGAATTTAGAAGCTATCAACGGACCAATCCGCTATACGAGGGCTGATTTGAAATAGGTTTGAGTGAAAATAGGTTTCGGTCTGGCTTTTTTGATGTATTTGTGGAAAACAGTGAAAGATTACTTAGCATCTTTCACTGTTTTCGGAAATCATCAGTAAGGTCGTGCAAGAATGACATTACTCCAGTCAGGCGAACGCGGAATTAACAGCGGCTAGGCTGATCATAAATCGCGTTCTGCGCCGTTTTGTGCTCACTCTTCTACTCCAAGACCGCGCACAATCATTATGAAGCTCACAAGGCGCACATTTCAATTGAATATTCTCAAATAGACCGGATAAAAGCGAGCAAGCCCCTTCACGACGGACCTGATAATATAATACACCGGGTCACGGCGCACCACTGTGGGCATTAGGACGCACACTGTGAAAACGGCGGTGATGTCAAAGCATCCGCAGTCGCATGAGGATCATCATCAGCAAGAAATCACTATCGTCACCGATTGCCCTGTGAAAAGTTGAATGTCGATAGAAGACCGCAATGAGTAGTCCAAAGAAAACTTTATTCGACGCGGGGTGGCATACGAGCCTCTATTCCCGCCGTTCTCGAGCTCAATGTTGTGGCTGAGAGAAAGAGCCAATTCATATTCAGCTAAACGACAACTGCTACTCGTTGTTCTCACGGAGGACGTTGACTGACCATGAGCAAAAAGATCTCATTCAAAATTTGCTACCAGAGAGAGTGAGAACCCAGTATGGCAATCGAATCCAACCAGGCACCCATTGAGCCAGCGTCTTCCAGCCATTCGAATCGAGCTGTGTCGACAACGAGCGAAACGAAAGTGGAACACCACCTGAACATTAACTAACTGCTCGTTTTTCCTCACCATCCACATCATTGAAGTCATATTCCCGCGCCAATTAACTTGTGATGAGAACACGGCCAGTATTCTCGTGTCTCTTTGGATCGGGGGCTAGGCGAGCAATTTCCAAGCCAGCAAACTCCGGTGTCTCACAGGCGCCGTATTTCGCTTGTAGAGTTGGGTGATCTCGAAGCGCTTTCTGAAGGACTTCCGTTCGCACGTTGCCCGGCCAAATCGACACAACAATCACTCCGACGTCCTTTAGCTCGTGGGCGGCGTCAGCAGCCAGTCGATCCAGAGCCTGCTTGCCAACGCCATAAGTAACGTTGTAGAAGTATCGCTGCTAAAAGCCACCTTGGCCACCCTGGGAAAAAACGGTTCTGCTGGTTGTTCTGGTTCAGCACGGCTTGCACGCGGCGAGCAATGTCTTCGACGTCGGTGTCATTGCTGCCTCAAGCTTCAGGACTCGCACCTTGTCCGACTTGCAGGTGCGCATCACGGTACTGTGGCTGCTCGGCGAAGAGGGCTTCCAAACTTTGTTGCCAGGTTCAAGGCATTTGGAATCTCTCTTGGATCTCTCGCTTAAACGCGGAATCTCGTTGCTCTTCATATCGTCGCTCCCGTTTTTTTGCTTTGCTTTTTTTGTTTCCGATTCACGGTCGACTCGTC
>JAQIXL010002919.1:0-11628 GCA_034700245.1 Poikilolaimus oxycercus | reverse complement strand
CTAGATCCACCTCCCTCAGGGTTTCCCCCAGCAACGCTTCCCCTCGTCCCCTTCCTTCCCCTCATCTAAGTCCCCAACGAAGGAACCTTACCCTCTTCCTGACTTTCGTTTACTTCCTCGAACTTGCCGCACTCATCGGCTTCCTCTTCAATCGACCGCCCTGGCAGCTTATTGTCATTGGAGGTTAGTTTTACAAATAAAAATAAATAAACAAATAAAAATTTCAGCTGCGATCATCGTCGGTGGTTTCATTTTCTTCTCGGTGCTTTCTCGAGCCGGCCAGTATCTCATGGATCGAATAGAGGCGAAGGAGAAGCGCGAGCAGCAGTTCGCCCCTGTCTCCATCCCCGTCTCTAGTAGTGTTTAGCTATCTACGGGTCGGCTATTGAAAGTAAACTTTTTTTTCCTTGTGAGTGACTCAATTCGATGTGCATCTCTGGTCGTTCATTCCCATGTTCTTTCTCGTCCTCTCATCTTTGAGGGTTTGATAAACCGTCTGTAAATATACACTTTCTTGAGCCTTGTTGAAGATGAGAAAGACAAGGCCGACGAAATAACCAAAGATGAAGTGCTGCGACGTCACGAGTACCGGGAAACTCACGGCAGAGGTGCGAGAATTCGAAAATGGGTAGGCGAGTGTTTGTTGTCCCGACGCGTCGCGGCCTTTAGAACATCAAAGACTAAGCTGCTCAACACGAGGGAAGACAGAGAGGGGGAGGGGAGAGAGGACCGACCTCGACAGTTAACGTCGACACGGGTGAGGGGAAAAGGCATCATGAATCTCTTTTTCTGCTCCCACTCTCAGTTTGTGAAGCAAAGCGACGTTTTTTTGTCGAATGAGAGATTGAAGAACCAGGCAATGGGGGTTAGGGGTTAAGAATTTCGTTCTGCTTTGTTTTCTTTCATCCGAAAGAGCCATTTCAAAGAAGGCTAACCACCCAGTTCATCGAAGAATGGTTCGAATTCCACGTCGTAACTCAGCTCTCCGTCATAGTCGAGGTCGTGCTTCTTGAAACTAAAATCACAAGCAAAACTTGTAGCACGCTATCTTTCCACATCGATACCGAAACGACAAAATGATAGGGAAAAAACTGTTCGCATCAATTTCGGTGAAAAAAAAACAGGTTACAAATCTGTCTTTCTGAAATCGAAAAGTAAATTAATTTTATTACAATATTTTGTGGTTTTGGAATTTATGCGAAAGGATTGCGTGCTTTATAAATGAAGTCGAGGAGTCATACAACTCACACTCTTGTGATCTCCTCGTCTGAACGATAGTGGAGCTCCTCGCGATAAAACGGATTCAACGCTTCGCTTAATGAGCAGTAAGCATCTTCATTGTCATCCAACTCGACAAAGACAACCATTGCACGTGCCGAAATATCGGCAGACGTGGGCAGAAGGTGGACGACGAGGAGGAGGAGGAGGTGAACAGCCTGCATCTCAATCGATTAGAAAAGTTGTGGTTTGGGGCATCGACAGAGCGACGACACTGGCTTTCCACAACACTCCGCTTGTCTGTGGCTGATGTCAGGAGTGATGATCTCACATTCAGCACTAACAGAAGTATCTTATGATTTAGCATGTTGTTACATTAGTTTCTTCTTGCAGAAGTTTTGCTTATTTCCTTCGCTCCGCTCGTCGAGAAGCATACACCGCCTACACGACATGACTCAGTTTCAACTAAGCTCGCTCGCGACTGGGAGGGTTTATAAATATTTCTTCATTCACTTTATTTCTTCCACTCGAATTTTACAATAGAAGATAATTGTATAGGCGACAAGAAAGATGCCCGTCGCAAGGTAATAAGGATTCTGCGGGAGGGTCGACCTCAACCGTTAACATCGGGTTAGTGGTTAAACATTTCACTTTGTTTTCTTTATTCCAAAAAAAAAACAAACAAAAAAAACACGACCGTTTAAAATGTCAACCGCCGAGTTCATCGAAGAACGGTTCGAATTCCACGTCGAAGCTCAGCTCTCCGTCATGGTCCAGGTCGTGCTTTATGAAACTAAAATCACGAAAAAACTCATTGCACACTGTCCTTCCGCATCGATACTAAAACGATGAAACGAAACAAAAAACTCAATTTCAGCGAGAGAAAAAAGACTTTCAAATACGCGTTTCTTGAAAATGATCGAAAAGAATGTCAGGTATTGATACGACGAAAGGATAGCGTGCTTTATCAATCACTATGGCCGTATGAGTGCCCCAAAGACCTGATCGAATAAATACTTCTATATCAAGTCATATAACTCACACTCTGGTGATCTCCTCGTCGGAATGAAAGTGAAGAGCCTCGCGATAAAATGGATTCAATGCTTCACTCAACGAGCAGTAGGCGTCTTCGTTGTCGTCCAACTCGTCGAAGACAAGATTTGCACGCGGCGAAATCTCGGCAGATGTCGTTGGTAGCAAAAGAAAGACGACGAGGGAGAAGAGAAGAAGGAGGTGAAAGGCCTGCATCTCAATCGAAGGAAAAGCTTGTGATTTTTTGGGGCGCCGACATAGCGACGACACTTCACTTCTTTTGTATGTGGCTGATGACAGGAGATAGTGACATCATTCACTTACAATTAACCATTTTAATGTGTTTTAAAGAATGAAAACTAATGAAAATGAGGTCATGTACGTACCATCGCAAGCCATTTTCGTCCAAATACTATCAATGGTCGACATGAGCAATTGGCCGACGGAGACGGCGTAGTCATCCATGAGGGCAGTCCAGCACAAGTCCCCATCAATCGTTCGATTCGGCTATTAAGCAAAAAATCTCCTTCAGTCATGAAACTTACCACACTCTTCAGATCGTCAATACTTTTGACGTAATCGCTATAGGCGCCACTACACCTCGAACAAACTTCAGGACGAATCGTGTGATCGACCGCACATTGCGTGAATCTCATCTGAGCTGCCGAGAACGGCTGCAAAATGGCGTTCTTGTAGGTGAAAAGAGAACAAAAACAGACTTTTATAAGCTCTCTGCATGGCCCGTTGATGTCCCAGATCACGTCAGAAGTCACCTCGAGCCGCGACGAACTTGACTCACTTGTCAGAGCTGAAAGGTGCATGCACAATAAATTTTCAAATTGGATAATTACTCACTTGACAGGATGAACTAGTGCCTGATGCGTTAGAATGACAAACAGGGGCAAGCCTTTCATGTCTAGGAAGTAAAAGTCAAGAGTTGACTAAAGGAGGGCCTTGAAGAGAGAGAGAAGCTGACAGGCAATCAATCGTCCCAGGAGGAAACGGGGGTAAAGTGACAACGAGAACGGAGAGACGGCGCATTGATTCACGACGGTCTGAGTAATTTTAATTTTAATTTGTTTGATGGAATTCCAAAACGCCGATAAAAGATGTATGTATGTAGCCTTCTTCGACGATGAAGCGAGAAAGGCATTTTTTGATTTTTCATAGAGACATCTCGAGACATAATGGTGCCCGGGCCTTCTTGAGCTCGTTTATTGTCCTCTCGATGCACTTTGGGCAACAACACATGTTGTTTTTGCAACGTCGTCGTCGTCGTCGTCTCCCTCCCTTTCCCTCGCCTTCTTCCGAATAAATAATTCTAATGTCAATGTCAACGAAACTGACGAAACACTGCAACTCTTCCTCTTCCTCTTCTTCTTTGTTTGACTCAATTCGATATGCAACTCTCGTCGTTCATTGTCTTGTCTATCCATGTCCTTTCTTTTTCGAGGGTCTGATAAACCATCTCTGTTCTTGAGTCTCAAGGACAAGTGAAATCTCCCGACGTCGTCGGTCTTTAGCGAGCCTCAACGAGGACATTCTCCAATGGGCCTCTCTCATCGGAAACTGTTCGGTGAGGATGACGCATCGAGGAGCGTTCGAACAAGGCCGGAGAGCTTACAATAAGAGAGCGACGAGACGACGTGTCTGCGGTCGCCCAAGTGAATGCCGACCTAGATTGGTTCACCTATCGAAAGATGGCAAAATTTGAATGGATTGATGAAGAAATGGCGAATATTCTTCAAGAAAGCTTGGCCTAAAATTAAAAACCGAGCGTGTCTTGAAGCGAAAACGCAGTTTTGATGCGCAGGTCTTGGGTACGCTGGCCGCGGGTGCACGTGCGCCATTTTAGGCCAACGATTTCAGTCGCACGTCGGCGCCGCTGGCGTGTGGTGTGTTTCCTTTGCGCTCTCATGTTTTATGCGTTGCCGCGGTATTCTCGTGAATTCGTGTTTGTTTCGCACTGTAATGCGTGTTGTTGAAGTTTCTTTATAACGAGATGGCAACGTATTTCGTTGAAATTGCTAGTTTTCAGCTTCGTGTGCAATGTCGCAGATGGTCAACACGACGGACGTGCCGGAGATCGGAGAGGTGGAGGCAGCGAAGGCCGTCGACGCCTCGCCGAAGAAGGAGACCGCCCTCGGCAAGCGCTCCGCCAACGTGGACAACTCGCCTGCGGCGCCGGCTAGGAAGACGCGCAAAAGCAGGAGCAAGGTTCGTTCTCATGAAGTTTAGGGTTGGTCAAACGCCTTCCTATCTAATTAGTTCGTGCTTGAAATGAAATGTGTTGGTTTTAGAACAGTGAGACCGCGGAGGAGGAGCAAGAGCAGGTGGCGCCCGAGATCTCCAAGGACAAGGAAGCTGACGAGTCGTCGAAGAAAACCGAAACGGACTCGCAGGGAGTGGCTCCCGCTCTGGGTGCAGCTGGTGATGGCGAGCAGCAGGTGAGTGGAAACGTTTTGCTGCAAGATGGTGTTCAGGAAACGCAAAACTCGAACGAGGCGGATGAGGAGCAGCCCGACGAGAAGAACAATTTGGCTGTGGGCGCTGACAGCCAGGAGGCCGACTCGGAGAAGCAGTGAAGCGGCTAGTCTTCCTCGTCTCTTCCACTTCTCTCTCGAGTAACTCCTACTCCGTTTCCCCTCACTTTTCCATCAGTAAAGTATCATGTGACTTTCACCCCCCTCCTCTCACTCATTTCGTTGATCCTCAAGTTTCTTGTTGAATAAAACCTTGTTGAAAGTCTTGCGCGGTCCTTATTTGAAATGGTTTATTCCAATTCTACCGCAGAAAGTGTTGTGGTCGAGTGCTTGAACTTTCCGGCGTTTTTACTCAGACAAATTTGTTAAGGTCGGAGATGTCGGATCCCGTTTTTCGTGTGGTGAAGTTCACCGATCTGAGCGCTAAAGAAGTTCTGGTACGTGGGGAAATGTTTTATTGATTCTAATGAAACGGTTACAGGTTGAAGAATGCCAACTGACCATTTCGATGTTGCGGCATTGCATGACGCTGACAAGTCAGACTCGTCCACCACGAGAGTGCTACCTCGGCGGTCGTCCAACCGTGAAAGTGAGCGGCAAGCAGCTCCTCTTTCATCACGTCGTCTACAACGATCGCGTCCGTTTCACGTTCGCCACGAAGGAGGAGCGCGTTGCCTGTGCACAAGTCGTTGCGCACTTCACATCCGTGGAAGAAGTGGAGGAGCAGCGATCGACGTCGTCCCAATTCTCGAAAGGATCATCTCAACAGTTCTTCTCGCAGTCGCAAGCTTACGCGTCGCAAGCTGGACATGCACCGCATCTTTCGTCACAATCAACGATGGCACATTTCATGACTTCAGCTGAAACGGTATGTGCTTGTTGCTCTCAAATCGCGTGCGTTCAGAACTGGTCGCCTCAAACTCAACGACAGGCGCTTTCGCAGCCCTACTCGAGTGTTTCGAAATATGAGCCGGCAGCAAAGGAACAAAGCACGCCGTACCACAGCTTTTCTCAGCAGTTGCCGCCTCAAACATTTGTCGAACCGATGATGCCAACGTCGTACACGACTCCCGTCAAGACAGTTAGTTTATTATCAGTTTTGTTCATAATGTGTTAAGAACTGGGCACCTGCACCTGAAGCTCGATTTCATTCCTTGCCGACGTCTTTCACGAACAGTGCTGGATTGGAGTCGCCTCTGAACCACCATTCCGTGGAGTTTGAAGCGTTTTCCCAAGAAATGTCGCCGCAAACTTACGTGGATCCTAGGCAAATGGTAAGCTCGAGCATTTTTTTTGCAACAGATTGTTTCAGGAGATGAGATCGTCTACGCCAAAGTCATCCATCAAGCCATCGATGACGAAGAAAGCTCTAAAGCGGAAGATCGTGCAGTCGGGCTCCGTACCGTTCACGCCGAGGTTTCGCAGCGATTTTGCAGCTTCTCACTCGTTCTCACAGCCGGTTGTGTTTATTTATACAAGAAGATATCTTGTGGTTTAGATTGTGAATTCTGATGTGCCGACAAAAGAGTCAGTGGAAGACGTCAAGCCACTTACTGCTTCGTTCTCGGCGTCGCAGAAGTCCTTCGACAGCGGCTGTGGATCTTCACAAGTTCTATCTCAAAATGTTTGTGTCAATTTAACATTTAAAAGCAAAGTCGTTTAGGTCGTGAGTGTTGGTATGCAGACGAGCCCCGTGGATCTGGTCGAGCTGACCACTCAGCTTGAGCTGAATCAAGAGAAGATGAAGTGGCTGCTTGACAAGTTTTGTGAGAATTCGCAGTTCAAAATGCTCGTTGCGTGCTTGCGCAAGTCGCTGGTTCTTGAGGAAGTCGACAACGTCGAGGTTTGCTTTGTGTTGTGACTGTAGTTTTGATGTTTCAGAACCAGGAAGACGCCGCGGCTTCTTCCCCGCCAGTGATCGAAATGAAAGTGGAGGCCATTGACAGCAACTCCTTCACTGAGGTTTGTCGTTATTCTCATTGCTGATTGTGAATTCGATCCATTTCAGGAACCGGAGTACAAAGATCTGGATCTGTTTTCGTTGGAGTCGGTTCTTGGCGCGTCGATGGATGGTCAAGACGAAGAGGAGGAGGAGGAAGAAGAAGAAACCTGTAGCTTGGCCACCCAAAAAATCTTCCAACAATTGGGAGTCAACTGAGGTTTCTTTCATATGCTTGTGAAATTTCATTGCGTTCTGTCCCTTTGTCATGTGAGATTGTTCTTCGTTTTGTTGGGGCGTCCTAACGCCCATTCTTCCCAGATTTCCAAAAGGAATATCGTTTTGGCTTGTGAATTGTCTTGTTGTTCCTCTAATAGATGATTTCATCCGGTTACCTTTAATTTTGGTGCAGTCTGTGAAGTAAATTGTGTTAAGTGGAGTTTATACTTCACGCGTTTTTTGACGCGCGCGTTTTTTTAGAACAAAATTTGACGCGCGCGGCTTTTGCCGCGCGGCAAAAAACGCACGTCGTTTATAGTTCGCGCGCGTCGTCGCGGCGATGCTTTGGTGAGAAAGGCTGCTGCGGAGTTTGGTTGCGTTTTTCATGTCTTGTCCTCATTTCGACTTGTTTTCTGTCAATTGAACAATTCCTCACATGTTTCCAGCGTATTTGGTTGCCGTAAGTCTCTGCAACGCGATATGTAGGAGGATTTCGCTTGGAATGCCGGATATATGGTCGTTTACGCGCTTCGAAACCGCTGCTTGCTTGTTTTTGCGCTACCTTTGTTTGATGGCAGCTTATTCCGCGCTTCCTATGCGGTTTCTAACATGTGTACGGCTTTCATCGCATTCAGGATTGGCGTAATGTGGGAGTTGGTTGTTGTTACTACGCGCTTTCAAGTCGGTGATTGCTAGCATTCGCGCTACGGTCGCTTGTTTTCATGGGAATTCGTTTCACATTTCGGACGTTCGAATTCCACATTTGAATTCTATTGCAGTGTTAACCTCAACTTACAAACTTCTGATGACTATGAGTGATACCGACTCTGCGGAGGAGTTTGAAGAAGCGTACGCCGCATACAACGTCTTCATTGCTGGAAGAAATGGACAAAGAGACTACATGAATCCGTCCCATAAGCTTACCGGCGACGATCGCTTTCGCACATTCGACAATTATCAAGCTGCAAGCGACGAGACGTCTTTTACCAACTACACCCGTCTACGCCGTACGGAGTTTGAAGACATTCTCGGCAAAGTGAAAGTGCGATTGGAGCACCAGGACACGCATCGATTTCCGATACATCCGAAGTATCGTCTGGCCATCTTTTTGCGCTTCGTCGGCCATGGGTCTTCCTTCACAGCCCTGGCTCAAGAATTCAACATTGGCAAAGCTACGGCGGCGGCAATTTGCGAAGAAGTGGCTGATGCCATTGTCAAGGAAATGAAGTCGACCGAGATTCCACTGCCTGACGAAGATTGGTTTGGACGATCCGCAGAAGCCTTCAACGTTGAATGGGGATTTCCGAGAGCTGTTGCCGCGCTAGATGGCAAGCACGTGCGCTGTGAGGCGCCCCCTCATTCGGGATCTACGTGGTTCAACTACAAAGGCTTCTTCTCGTTCGTGCTATTGGCGGTAGTGGATGCCAATTACCAGCTCATGGCCTACGATCTTGGCGGAGAAGGACGACAAAGTGATTCGGGTCTCTTCAATTCGTCGCCTCTCAAGCCCTTTCTGGAGGATTCTTCCTTGAGGACATTTCCTACACCAGGCCGTCTTGGTCGATTTTCCGAAGTTCCCTTCTTTGTACTTTGCGATCAAGGATTCGCCCTCAACGGGCACATGATGCGACCGTTTTCACAAGCCGCTGCCGTCGATCCTGCCCGAGCAGAATTCAATCGTCGATTTTCCTCGTAAGCATAGCCGACTTTGCTCAAAAACCCGTGTTTAGAGCAAGGCGTGTTGTGGAGAACTACTTTGGGATTCTCCAATCTCGTTTCCGTCTACTGCAGCGTCCGATAAACATGCTGCCTGCGAAAGCTCATTTGGTTGTCCTCGCAATACTGGTACGTCTGTTTCTGCTATTGTTTACGCTTCATTTGATTGCTTGCAGGTACTTCAAAACTATATCAATCGAAGAACGAGCCGCGAGGAGCGCAATCGGTACGTCTCGCAGATGCCAGCAATCGTCAACGGCATGCCGCCTCTTCGTCCGCAGGGAGCAGCCAACTCGCAAGATGCGGCCAAGAGACATCGAGAGACGCTCACTGACTTCTTCGCATCGCAAGCGGGAATCCGCAGACAAAGAACGTAGGATTCAAGTTGTACTCGATTGTTCACTGCACATTATCGTTGTGTTCATTTCGAGGATAAATGTTCATTAGCAATAAACAATCATGATCAGTCTGTATACATTGCAAACAAACAACAATGTCAGTCTATTTGATATCGTTCAAGAACTTCAAGGATGTTACGTTGAATGTTGATGCGCAGCTCGCGCGCAGCCGCGGGTTCGACTTCGCGTATCTTCTTCAAATCGGCGACGACTGACTTTCCGAAAGCGTCTAGTGGATCGTCCTTAAGAGCCTCCTTCGTTGCACGGAACTCATCCTTCGCTGCGAAGAATGCCTTTGCAAACGTTGCCGGTGACACATCACGGGAACCTAAAAACGTGAGGATAGTGAACGGCTACGTATTTCGAAGACGTACGTTTGCGTTCTCTTCGAATCCTCATCGGAGTCACAGGTCCTTCAGTAGACTTGCTTGATGAGGGCCCTGCTGAGGATGGGTTCGAGGGAGGTGAAGACTCGGTCGGAAGTCGAGGTGAGTCGATGAGCATCGAGAGTTCGACGTCATCACTTGCACCACTCGAGTCCGAAGACCGCTGGGCACTCTCGAGCACTGGTGGATGCTCGTCTTCAATGACGGCCACAACGTTAGATTCGCGCTCGTTTCTGCAGACTTTAATTGCGATGTGTGCACACGAACCTGACCGCCGGGCGATCATTGAGGAAGGAAAGAACGTCGAAGTACATCCACTTCGCTTTGGGCGCCGCCGATCCAGTCGTTGGATTCTTCAAGCGGGTGTAGCGATCACGCAGATTCTTCCATTTGCTTTTCATGGATTCGACTGTAACCGAAGTCATCAAAAAGACGTAAACACTCACTGGTGGTGAGTATTCCGTCTTTCTTCAAATTCTCTTGGATGTTCATCCATCCAGCGTTCACCTTGCTTTTGTCCTTGTAGTCCTTATGACGGACCTGCCAGACGCAGGTTTCTTCTTGAACAGCGGCTATCAGCGCACCACAGTGAGCCTTTGGAAAACCGTCACCTAGGACGTGATTTCTATGCAATAAAACCACTGCTCACCTGATATTTCCTTCTTTTTGTTCACTACTGGCTCGCAAACTTTCGGCGACTCTTCGTCCGATGACATCATAAAATCGCTTCGGCAGCTGAAAACGGACTAGTTTAGACGACGTATAGAAGATGCATTACAACGCACACATGTACACTCGGTCGCAAACCCGTCAGTGAGCAAGCAAAGCAAGAGATTTTATGCGACGATGTGATAGATTGATAGAAGAAAACAAAGGTGGCGAACTTTTGCAAGAAGGGCGCAAAGATGAGTTCCATCTTCCCATCGCATGTCGCCTCGACAATGGTCGGAGCCGAGTACTCGGGCGAGTAGCCCTTCTTCTGGTCGTCATCGTCACGGCCGACGGGCTTTCCACTCGCATCCAGTGCTCGACTGCCGAAGCCCGTGTTCATGTAGCTGGCCGAGACGACGAGGATCTGGAGGTTTGAACGCGACTCGGCACGGAACGAGTCGAAGAAAGTCTGAAAGCAGATAAGAAGCTTGTAAAGAACACACAAAATGGAACCTGAAACGCGTGCTTGCTGGCGGAGTAGACACAGCGATGTGGAATGGCGAGACGGTCATATACGAAGGAGACGACGGCGATGGCTCCCGAGTCGGGAATCGAGTTGTAGAGGGCGCGAGTGACGGCGACGGCGCCGAAGTAGTTGACGTCGAAGAGTTGATGATGCACCTCCAGCGGCGTGTTCACGCAAGAGTCTCGTATCGACAAGCCGGCGTTGCTGACGAGCACATCAATGCCCTACAAAACTTACAGTTCACAAATGGCAGTCACCAAGAAATAAAATGAGCGCCAGTAAACAGATCTCACCACGTCGTCGACGCCGTTGCCAGTCCCATCCTCATTCGTCCTTGGTCGTCACCCCGTCCTCCTTTTTTCGTGGCCCAACGGCGCCATCACCTTCTGCAAAAGAAATTATAGAAGAATATTAGACAAATGAACTCACAATGACGGTGCGAGTTTCTTCATCAGACGAAAAGCGCGGCTCCTCTGCGCTCACGAGAAGATGTACTTCGTCGTCAAGCCAGCCATCGCCGTGCTAATAACAAGAATTCTGAAGAAGAAAACTGAACGAACCTAGGAGACACCCTTGTCGACAAGCTTCCAAACGGCGGCAAGGAAGTTCGCGTCGTCAAACAGACGCCCTACGCGTCGTCCAGAACTCGACTGTCTCCTACGAAGAAGCAAAACATTGTCGTGAAAGAAGTGAGTGGCACGAACCTTGAAAAGAAGCGGATCGCTCAAGAGTTGTCGCGCAACGACTTCGTCCAGCGCTTTCTTCGGCTTCGGTGTGCTCAACAAGACCCTGAAAAAGGTCTCATCAAAGACGAAAGGAGGCACGGAAACAACAAAGAGAAACGGCTCAACAAAGAGGCATAAAGTGAGCAAAAGAAGGGTTGAAAGAGAGAGAGAGAAGCACGTCAGAGGAAACGAAGTATGTTCATAAGCATAAAACGAGCAATAGATGGGAAAAGAAGAGCGAAACATTGATGAAACGAAAAGAAACGACTTGCTGCGGCAAAAAACGCGCGCGTCAAAAATCAAACTTTTTTGATTTCAAAAAAACGCGTCAAAAT
>JAQIXL010002918.1:0-11631 GCA_034700245.1 Poikilolaimus oxycercus | reverse complement strand
TCAACCCCGGGTTTCTGCCAACCCCGTCAACCCCGAACCCGGTAACCCCGGTTTTTCAACCCCGAAACCCAACCCTACTATGTATCAGAAGTGGTACAAGAGGCACACGGGCCCGCTCGAGCTTGATTTGAACAAACAACCTGTCACTGAAGAGCTTCTTGATGCCTCCTTTGCATCCAATCAAGAATTGCTTGCTGATGAAGTTCGACAAGAAGAAGCTTGCAAGGCGAAAACCCATTGGACTATGCTGGGCGTGGACGAAGACGAAGGGAAGAAGAAGAAACGGTTCTCCTTTTTATGTACGTCGACGCCGAAGAAGCGTCCAACTGCCAATGAAGGTGGAAATGTTCCAAAGAGGCGCCGTTTGACCGATATTTCGCCTATCAAAGAGATCGTTGCGGCTATTTCATCAAAGCCACGTGAATTGCTTCCACGAACAAACACAATGAAGACTCCACTTGAAGGAACCGCTTATGATCCTCGAAGACAACTGTCAGTGAACGCCGAGCTCGACGATTCGTTCAACGCATTCTTGATGAGGGAAAAAGCTGATATTAGTCCGAGAAAAAGACCGCGAGCTCCTGTGCAAAGAGACGACGAGTTCGAGCCAATGCGCAAGGCCTTCGGTGTTATGTCTGTCGACTTCGAGCGAGCTGACGATGTGATGGATGAAGACACTGCATCGGGCGACTCTTTTCACACCGCCATTTCCGATAGCAAAGCAGCTCCATCGAGATCACCGAGTCCGGGCCCGAGTGCCCCACGAATAGAGGCGCGGGAAGAGAAGAAACTTCAAGGACCACGAAAAACCTTCATGACAGAGTGCAAGTGCAAAGGACTTGACCTCACCGGATGGCCACGGCATCTTAAGGATCGTGTGAATCAATTCCAGAAGATCACGAAGACTGCTGATCTGGTCGAACTAAGTGAGAGGTTCAAGAAATGTGACATTTGCACAAAGAGCAGCCCGAACTGTTGCAAGATCTCTGAGTGCCAAAACATTCTTCGAGTGCTCGAAGAGATGCAGCCTCACTTTGTGCACCTTCGCTCCATCCGCCGCCGGTTTGTTGACGTTGACAGGAACTGCACGTGGCTCAGCGCCTGGTTCAAGGCGTTGAAGTCAGGAGATTTCTTGGAAGCACGACGAGTCGTTTATGAGGCGAAATTGAGCGCGAGTGTGTCTAAAAGTCTCAAGACAGCTTTCATCTACGAGCGTTTCGATGATTTTCACAGCGAAGAGAATGTTCGAAACAACTACGGCCAACTCTTTGACGCGTTTACCAAGGAGATGCGAGGACAGGAGAATACACCTTGCGACTCCTGTGGAGGACTTCATCGATCAAAGGATGTAAGTTTTTGCTATATATATTCGTAAAATAAACAAACCCACACAGTTGGAAAATGAGGCATTTCTTTGGGCTTTCCGTCTCATTCTGATTTGTTTTGCAATTGGCCCGTGTACAATGTACTCCTTTCAAAGGGCGACCCTGTCTTGTTTTCAAGGTCAAGGGAATCTCAATCGATCACTGTGTTGACGGGTAAACTAACAACTCTTTGCAGCTTCGTCACTGGCCGGTTATTAGCGGTCCAAGTGGTAACGCACATCTCTTGCCTGAGGATGTCCGAGACGAGAAAGAGATTCGCGTGTGTCTACGGTGTAAGAAGAGCCTCCAAGACGTTCGTTTTTGTTTTTGTATCATTTCTGTTGTTTAGAATGCAATTCCCATTCTCTCGCCACTCAATCAAATGGTCATCTCTCCCGTGCCCGAGGAGATCTCTTGTCTGTCTTGGTTGGAGAAGATTCTCATCACTCGGGTTCGACCCATGCAGGTGTGTTTCCTATCCTTTTCACTCCCTTTGAATCATTACCAAATCGAAGTCTTTCAGACGACGGTCGTGTTGAGGCCTCAGTCTGGAGGGCCCGGCAATCAAATGCTCGCGTGTCGAGGCTCTGTGCTATACATGCCAGTGGCCCAAGAAGCGACGTTGGCGCATGTCATGCGCGATTTTGAGCAGCTGCCAAAACTTCCCAGCGCACACAATCTCCAGATCAAGGTCTACCTTGACCAAGACCGCGCTCGTTCTTCAATCGTCGATCTCGTAAAGGTTTCTATTACGTTTCAGGCAACAAGCACATCTTCAGGTCGTTAAGGCGCTGAAATGGCTCAAGGCCAACAACAGGCTATACTCGGATGTGGAGATCGACGAGTCGGCTCAGGTGCTCGATGAACTCATTTCCTTCGAGCCGCCTGAAGCCGGCTTCTTGGACGATGAAGATCCACTGCCGGCCGATCTTCGACAGAAGCTTCGAGAGTGTACCGGCGAGCATCTTCTGACTCAGGCCATCAACAAGAATACCGAGCATTTCTCGACGATGACTATCGACCCAACCAAGCCTAAAGGAACGACAGTTCAACAGTATATCCTCAAGCCGGTCACAGGTCTGTTAAATTGCAATAATAGTGCAAAGCCAGTCTGACAGGTCGAGCGATAAGCTACGATCAGCCTCATCTGGACGAGCTAGCTTTCGTTGAAATGTTCCCGACTGGTCGATACGGCATGAACGAGAAGCGGGTGCCTGTGTCAAACGCCGTCTTCATTCGTCATCAATTAAAGCACAGGAACAGGAAGCGACTCTCGGCGCCTTACATCTTCGCAATGGCCGACTACATGGTATGTTTCTTTTGCACTAAAAATCTTTCACGTCTTGCAGGACCGCAAAACGATCTCTGGATCCATTACGACACAACTGAAGAAGACGATCAACAAGGACAATTTGCTGCGACTTCTAGAAGGTAGAATGGACCCGGCTTTGGATCAGTACATGACGTCGGCCTTCTCCACACTAAAGGGTCATCGGAGTTACTGGGAGCAAAGACGTCAGGAACTCTTCACCATGCTGACGTAGGCATAACTGCTGCTTGTGACAATTTGTTCGCTTTAGGATGCTGGGAAAGCCTACGTGGTTCTTGACGGTGAATCCCGCCGAATACTATTGGCCTGAAGTTGTGGAACTTTACCAGAGCCTCTATCCGGGCCTTGAGGCATCTGACGTTCAGAGCCAACTCGCAAAGGATCCGGTGCCGTTTTGTCGCCTCTCTGAAAGACGCTTTTCTGCATTCCTTCGCAAAGTCATTTTGGCCAAAGGCGGACCACTTGGCGAAGTCGTCCATTACTGGGTAAGAGTTGTACCTAGATGTATCGACGTCTTTCTTTCTAGGTGCGCAGCGAGTACCAAAGCCGCGGTGCCATTCACTACCATGGTGTCTACTGGGTCCGAAACGCTCCTCGACGACCACCTGATGCGACCGAAGAGGAGCTCAAGGCTTTTCTCAAAGAGGTGCAATGCCTATTTGTAAACTGAACGTTAACTTAGGAAGAGATGTTCGTCAAGGCTCACGTCACCTGTCGACTCCCGAATCCGGCAACGGAACCTCTTCTTCATCACCTTGTCACAAAATTCCAGAGCCATTCTTGCAAAGGTATATTTGCTCACTTTGCAATATTTCCTCAACCATTTTTCAGCAACTTGTCTGCGCTCTGTTAGAACGAAAGGCCAGCAATTCAAGAAGTGCTGTCGGTTTGGCTTCCCTAGGCCTGTGACAGCTTTTCGCTTCAACGAAGTCGACCGGTCGCGATTTCAAGACGCTGGCCGAGTCACGCGCAACTACGATCTAGACCGACGAGACGACGAGATCTTCATCAATGACTACAGTCCGGTCATTTTGATGATTTGGAACGGTATGTGATTTCTGGGCTTTCTCCACTTCTCTCTTTAGCGAACCACGACCTCCGATACCTGGGCGACATGCCGCTCGACGCTGTTCGATACGTAACATCATATGTATCGAAAACAGAATCGAAGGGACGCAAAGGTGATTTGAGATTTCAGCCACAGATTTTTCTTGCTTTCAGCTTGTGCTCAAGCAGTCGCTGCCAGTGGAAACACGGCGGCGGACTGTCTGAGGGCGGCTTTGCGTCACCTCAATCAGCGCGAGCGCGGCCTCGCAGAGGCTGTCGATCGTCTCGAAGGACTCGCTGCTTATCGATCCTCGCTCGATGTCGTCTTCGTCAACTCGAACGTCGACGAGGATCGCGTTCGGAAGCTCGTCGACTTAAAGACTCTTCGTGACGAAAAGGTCGAACGAGTTACCGTCACGAACCTCGTCGACGACTACTACAAGGCGAGGCCGGCGACTCTTGAGAACTTTTGCCTCTTCAATTTGGCCACGAACTTCAAGTTTGAATTCTACTTCTTCTTACGTATTTTCAGTTACATCACTCCGAAGGCCCTCGAGAAACTCCTTGAGAAAAAGGGGAAAAAATCGCCGGCTCAATCGGGCGATGAATCTCTCAATGAAACGACTGTTGGTGGGAAGGCTTATACTTCGTCGGTAAGGCCAGTGGTTAGAATTAAACAAACTTTTCAGCTGCATTTCAATGGGTTCATCACCGATGATTCATCTCTGCCCTTCTTCAAGCACCCATCAGAGCCCTCTCTTTACACTCTGACCGGTGGTCTCGGTGCCTTCAAGGTTCGTACGAAGGAGATCCTTCTGCGGCTCTTCTGGAACGATCCAAAGGCCTCCGACGAAGACTCTGAAGACTTCTTTCGCCGTGCTCTCTTCATGTTCAAGCCGTGGAGAAACGAGACGGAGTTGAAAGGCGACAAGAAGACCTTCCGGAAGGCTTACCAAGACTTCATCGCCGACAAGCCGAAGTACCACGAAGAGATTGCCAAGTACATGTACGTCAACGCAATCTTTTCGTTACAAATTTCTCTTTGAGGCGACAAGTTAGCAAGATGATGGAGGCAATGAGGCAAGCAAAGGCGAAGTACGCTCGTCAACAGCAGGATCCCGTCGAGGTCGTCGAGGGTGTGCCGATCGAGGTTGCTGTGCCGCAAGTTTGCCCCGAGGAGCAGAGGAAGCTCGAGGCAAGTCTCAACAAAGAGCAGCGTGCTGTCCTCGATCAAGTGGATCGGGTTGTGAGGCAGCAACACGCGGCTGCAATCACCGGAAGCCAGCCACTGCCGGCTCTCCGACTCTTCATCACCGGCAAAGGCAAGTCTCTCGTTTCTTTCACCACGATGGTTACTGTAGGTGGTACTGGGAAGACGTTGCTTATCAGAAGTCTGGTCAACCACATCGCTCTCCTCTTTGGCAAAGAGCGAACTCCACTCGAAGCGTCTCTCAGGCCGCACGTGCTTTTGGCAGCCACTACGGGTGTTGCGGCCGCGGCCATCGAGGGCTCCACTGTTCATTCGCTGCTTTTCATCGAAGTGCAGCATGGCACTGAAGGCGTATTCGGTGGCTTGATGGGCGACAAGATGAGCTGCCTGCAGAATCTTTTCCAGGACGTGAAGCTTTTGATCATCGACGAGGTTAGAATTAAAGAGTTATTCGTATTGAACAAAAAACTTAGGTGTCCATGGCTTCGAATGTTCTTCTGCTGAAAATCCATCTTCGCCTCTGCGAGATCAAACAGAATCAAGAGCTCTTCGGCTCAGTCAATCTCCTAATTTTTGGCGATATCCTTCAGGTATTATGCTCCCCTAACACATTACAATGTTTATTTTTTTCAGTTGCCACCTGTGAAGGCGCAGTTCTTCTTCAAGACAGCTTCCCGCCGCCTGCTGACAAAAATCTTCGGAAGCATCAGCCCGGGCATCAATGTTTGGCAAGGAAACTTTGGCTATGCGTGAGTGGACCCTATGTTTGCCTCGGAAAAGAGTTGTTTTAGGGAACTTGTTCAAAATATGCGACAGCGAGGAGATCTCAGCTACGCCAACTTGCTCGATCTCATCAGAGTCGGCTCACCCAACGACGAAGCAATCGACATGCTCTGCCAGCGCATGATCACCGACCAACTCAATAAAGGTATCCGTCTACTCAGGTGTACTTACATGTGCTCAGGGCATCATGTATATGGAAAATATCCGAAGCCGGCCGAAATGGAAGAGGCGGTGCAGTACTTCCTACGGTTGCGCCTCGACGACGACAAGGTCGTGGCTCTCTTCGCCAGAAATGCTGATGTCGACGAGTTCAACGATCGTGTCGTGCACTTGCTGTCTTCCGAGATCTTCGAACTTCAAGCAGAGGAATCGGAGCCGATGTTTCTCCTTCAAGAGTAAGGCCTCAAAATTTGCATTTTCAAGCTTGTAGTGGCACTCTCGAGAGACCATGGCAACGAGCAGAATTTCTGCCCTTCCGCGATGCATCGAGGACAGGCGTTCGAAGAGTGATCTGGACATCTTACCGCGCCAAACATGGAGAGGAAGCATCGGCTGACAAAGCTGGAGGTCTCACCTTCCTTCTTCGTCTTTCTCTTGGATGCCGCATCATGCTCAGGTAGATTGCATTCGGCAAATAAGTTTCTCCTAGGCGCAACCTCAATCTTTCCATGGGTCTCGTCAACGGCGCATTGGGATTTCTGAAGGATGTGGAGAAGAATGCAGCGAACCTCGTGGAAGCACTCATCATCAAGTTCGATCATCACGCGAATGAACAGCGGATCGAGAGAGTAACGGCCACCTACGACGTCGGCGTCAGCCGTCGCTACAAACGCCGTCAGTTCCCGGTCGTCATCGCCTACGCCATCACCATCCACAAGAGCCAGGGCATGACTTGTGAGACGGCGCTCGTCGACCTCTCGAATGTTCACGCTGACGGGCAAGCGTAAGTTGACTTAGTCAATCACTATGAATGCATTCAGGTATGTCGCACTCAGTCGAGTGACGAATTCGGCTGGCCTTCATCTCATCGATTTCGATCCGAAGTCCATCCGAGCAAGCCTTGAGGCTGTGGAGGAGTGCAACCGCCTTCGAGATTCGATTAATATGGAGCGGCTTCCAAAGCCGAATGTCTTGCCTCCCCTCGCTCACGAAATTGCACGACAACGCCGTGCTTACTTTCGAGTGCAAGATAACAATAAGGTGAGATTCCGGCCCCAACTTCTCACTTGTTTTTATATCCAGGCCAAGGACGGTGCTGACAAACCGAAAGGAAAACGCGGCAAAAAGGCTTCCGAGAAAACTGTGCCTGCCAACAAAGATCCACAGAAAGTCGCGAAGGTTTTCTTTTCACAGAATCATAATTCCGTTCAGAAGGGAAGGCCGAAAAAGGCTGCTCAAAAAGCGCCTCGTGTGCCTCCTCCACCTCGAATTCCTCCTCCATCGATTCCTCCACAAGTTGGTTGTGTCAAGAATGACAATTTTGTTAGAGTCCTCCGGTTCTGCCTCGTCCTTCGAGTCCCGGCCTGTCATCTGTTGCGCTTCCGGTCTCATCTAGGAAACCGCAGCTGCCAAGTTTTGCGCCACCGATGCCGCCAAAGGGCACAACCTTGCCGGTATTGGTGACTGGCAAACGTGGCCCATCCAAAGCGCCTCCTCGACCACCAGCTACAACAAAACCGGTTTGAGTTATTTGTTATCTACAAAGCTTTCCTTTGTAGCAAAAAAATTTGACGTCGAAGCTCGTTGGACCGCCAACCATTCAGCAACCTCAAGAGGTTGGGTTCTTTGTTGCTCGCTTATTTCTGACCTCTAGACAACCGCCGGAGAACTTCTCCTCGAAAATGGTGACCCTGCTAGTCTCACTTGCTTTGCTAACGCGGCACTTCAACTGCTGTATCAGAGCGAGTTCATCAAGACTATTCTTCTCGCGTCTATGACAGCACAGCGTCAGATGCGCTCATGGAATGTAGTGAGAGAGCTTTGCGGAATCTTCTTCCCCGCGCCTCTTCATCATCAGCGGCGCAATTGCTATGCTCTCCGCGCTCGCTTCCAAGATTTTTTGAGACGAACTCGCCCGGCGACAGCCGCATTTGCTCAACAAGACGCCGAGGAATTCTTGGCATGGATTTTCGACAATCCAAGTTTCCCGGCTGAAATAGTGCTCGAAATCGGGATCGATTTGATTTTCGTCAACGTCTGCCAAGTGTGCCAGGTAATTAATTCATCTGCTTCCTGATGTGCACGAAAACACTTACTTATGCGAGTATTTCAGAGACAAACAACGAGAGAGTCTTCGTTCCTGCGCGTCCTCAATTTGGACGATCAAAGCATTCGCAGCCGCATTCTCAACTTCGAGGCTGCCCTTCTAAACCTTCCTGGTGGCGGTGGCATTACCAACAAGCATTGCGACAACAAATGCCCCGCAACGGACCCAGAGGGCCCCGACCACACTGAGGAAGTTCGAGGAGACGTGAAGAACCGCCGTTTTCTTCTCGTTCGCTTCCCTTTGATCTCTTCAACAAACCGAAATATTTTGAACGACTATAATGTCAGCCCCGAGCCTGTAGGAGTCATCTCTGCTTTTTGTACGTTTGTTGTTCTGATTCCTGAATCAATCTTCATCTCTGTTTAGCGAAGAGATGGAGAATCACGGCTGCCATTGAGCACATTGGATCAACGGCGAACGGAGGACACTACGTGGCCTATACTAGACGTGGAGCTTCCTTCCTTCGTCACGACGACGCCAACGATCCTACCATTCAGGCCCCAATTTGGAAGAAGGTGTATCTTGTGTGGATGGAGCTCGTTGAGTGACTGCCATAGCTCTCCTTTGTCACTTTTATTCTGAATTATATACTGAGAATCTTGCTTGTGCAATGCCGACAAATGTGATGCGGCTATGTCGGCTAAGTACCGTTATTATTCATTTCAATTTACAACGAAGGGGTCTATTTGATGATTCATCTCCCATTTCATATCTGCCATTCTAGATTGTGTTGCTTGTCTTTTCTTTTTCTACCGGTGCTAGTGTTTGATCGTGTGCTTTTGTGACCCTTTACGCGTTTCCCTGCAACTGTGATTACCCTCATTCATTACGGCAATGTATTTCTCACTGACTTCGCCTTTAGAACTTGAATAAATTGACTTGTTGATGTTGACGTTGCCGCTGGTGGACAAAAACAAACAACAGTTTTCTGACTTCTTCGCCACATGTTGCCATTACTTCATTTTGAATCTCTTTTCTCTTGCCATCGCTCCACTGGTTTCTTTGTCACGAAATTTCATAGACACGGCTCATTGCGAAGACGCAATAAGCCAGATGTGACTGCTAAATGACGAGGCGTCGCGACTCGCCAATCAATTATATTTACGATTATGTTTGTCTCTCATTCCAACTTTCTCCGTGTCTTGCAATCGCTCGCTTGCTGAAACAACAGTCTGCTTGTAGAGTTTTTCTCTCGTCGATCTTCAGAAAGTTCTCTTCACTACGATGAGACGCTGGAAATGGACCGCAGTTCTCTTTCTGCTTGTCTTTTTCCACGTTGCTTACACGGATTTTCGCATTGAAAAGGAGGCGTTCTGGACTGAACGCGTAGGCCAAGCTTGGTATGTTATCACTCGTCGCTCTTATTCAGCATTCAGGATCGCGGTTGAAACACGAGAACTTCACATTTCTCTCGATTGGTTTCTGAAGCAAAACGAAACCAGGCAAGATCCCTTTGTGGCTCAGATGATTCACAATCATTGCGGCGGTTGGTTTCTTTTCTGTGGCATGATTTCACTTAGAAAAGGGATCCAACCGCGTTGAAAGAGCCACACCTGGTGTCGTGTTGGGATGGATTGGGCTACTTTTTCTTCTCTTCTTCCTATTTGGAGGAGCTGGTGCCTTGGGAGGAGTTATCGTCACAAAGTTGCTTTACGATCCGAAGTTTAGCGAGCTATATAACACTCAAGCCAATCTTACCGCCACTATCAATAATCTCACGTCACAGCTAGAACAGTTAAATAGTTTTTCTTCTATTTCCTGTTTCAGTCAGCAAACCAGCCTGATTAACATAGAAAACTGGGAACGCATGATCTTTGACCTGCAAAACATGTTGTATCTAAACCGGTTGCCTTTCTTTCTCCGTGATCAAATTCATCAGGTTTGAAATGTTTCTCCTGCAGCAACATTTTTTAAAGCTTCTGTCAATCAGCAAGCTTCCCGTCGACGTCGACACCGTTTATCGATACGGTTCCGCTACTGCACGATGTTTTGGCCAAGGTTTATTGGTTTCTGTGACATTCCCATTGCTCAATTCTACAAACAATGGCGTTCTATTTCGAGTAACTATTAAAATCTGAGTCCGGATTAACGTTTCGATCATAGAATGCGCATATTGGAAGCATCCTCGAGGATACCGTATACGCCTACAATCCGGACGTTCTAACCTTTCAGCCGCTTAACGGGAGTCTCCTGACGGTTTCAAATTGCACTGCTCGGCCCCATCAAGTATGCTTTTTCTTTGCAATATGCGACGCTTACAAAGACTCTTGTATACAACTGCGTACTGGAAGACAACAAGTGTTGGACGAAAGCGCAGAACTGCGAGCCTCATGTAGTAGTTCTTGGACAAGATGATGTATTCGTTCGACGAACGCTCTTCGGTGACATCATTGCTACGAGAAATACTGCAAGTGTTAATCTATGTACATAACAACCTTCTCTTTTTACAGACCGTCGATTTCTTCGGGAGAGATGGATATAATTCATCGTTTCGAACAACCGGTGCGTTTTTCCTCCTTGCCGCACCTGGCGAGACTGCCGTCGTTCGTCACAAGTTGCTCGAAGGTCACGACATTTGGACCGGCAATGTGTCGTTCAATCAGGTTCAATACATTCTTGCTTATCCTAGCCTTCTCATCTTTTAGGTTTATCCCTGGAAATTCTCCAAGCAAAAGCTTCAAGAACTACGTGCTATTGGTAGATCGACCAAAGCATTGCACGAATCGGCGGTAGAAATGCGAGACCGACATGAGAATGACGAGTGGGGAATCCTCGACTTCCTTTGGTATCACATTCGCGCATTCTTGTTTGGCGCTTTGTTTTTTCTTTTTCTCGTTGCCGTAATTGTTTGGGCAATTTGTAACCCGGAAAAGGCTTTCAATTGCATACGTCAACTTCTCAGCCTTCTCTGGCGTTTCGTCTCTTGTATCTTCTCGGCTCTGTCAATGCTTCCTTCACTCATCTCCTTCCTGGCCTCTCTCTGCATCCCACCACCTACTGTGCCTCGCGAGATGCAGATGGAACTGCAAAAGCCGTCAACTGCGACTGATCTTCCGCTGGCCGATGACTCCGACACTTACGAATCTATACCATGAGTTTTTCGAAGGCAGTTCATTTGAATGCTTGTGTTCGGCCGTACATCTGTATCATATTTTTGTATTGTCGAACATAGTAAGGGAGTGTGTAAAACACACTCCTGTCCATCTCCACTGCCTTTATTGCTTGCCACACTACCCCGGTTTCTCCGATTGTTAGCTTTGAAAATAAACGATTGCCACTAGCAATTAATCACAAGGAGAGAAAAACGTCCAAGGCACTTTTTTGTATGAGGTGCTTTGCACCTCGGAAAAGGCAACGAAATTATCTATTAAAAAACTTCTCGTAAAAAGTCGAAGTTTGGTTTGGTCAAAGGCCCTCAAAGGAAAGAAATATCTCTTTTAAAAAACTTCTCGTAAAAAGTCGAAGTTTGGTTTGGTCAAAGGCCCTCAAAGGAAAGAAATATATCTCTTAAAAAACTTCTCGTAAAAAGTTGAAGTTTGGTTTGGTCAAAGGCCCTCAAAGGAGCGAAATATTAAAGATGAAGTTTGGACTGGTCTCTCCCTGTTTCCAAACCAAACTTCGCCCCTTTTAC
>JAQIXL010002917.1:0-11635 GCA_034700245.1 Poikilolaimus oxycercus | reverse complement strand
CTTCCGGCGTACACCAGCGTCGGTTCGCGGGCGCTGCCACCCGCACACGGTCCACCCAGGCAGCGCGCCTCGCGACACATTATTCGCCAGGACCAGTAGGATCAAAATTAAATGAAAGTGTGCCAACGGCAGACTCCTCAACAACTTTTTATTTACCGCATGCAGGAAGCAAGGTAAGATTCTTGAGAACAGAGAACAGGAGGCATGACGTTGCAGTATGACTCGTAAACTATACTTGAAGGAATACGCGCATTTACTTGCTTGTTCACTGATTAACGATTTGTTTGATGACGAGTGGACTCAAACAAATTTGTGCAACGTCTTCAAATCCAGTTCACATGGACGGAAAAAAAATGAAAACTGGGTTGTTGTGATTGTCCAGAGATCTGACGTCAGGAAATTACGTTGTGCGAGCAATTTATTTCTGCTGCAGGAAACCAGACTGTTATTGGCGCAGGCTCTGTTCTTTGCACTTTGCGAGTTATTGAAATTTCTATGGTGCCGAACGAATTGCATCGATCGGCATGCGCGTTGCCAACTCGAAACGTTTTAGTCTTTCGCGTTTATACCAACCGAATGAAGGCATTCAACAAAGATCGCCATTGAAGACTTTCTAGAGACAGATATAATTATTTTATGCTCACGTTAAGGTATTGACGCGATTCTCTGGGTTGTGGAAACCCAGAGAATCGTGTTAAACGAAACCTTTAAAGTGTCGCTAACAAGGAACCCTCTAACAATATGCCTATTGTAAGGAATTCTCCAACCCTGGGCTTAGCGAGACGGGGCTAGTCGAAGCCCGCCGAAATCTAAGAATCTGAGAACGCTATGAGGAGCCAGAAAAAGAATGAAAAATGCTGCAGAATGGCACCTTGAGCTCCCTGAAATACGTAACGGTGCATGTGCTTCTTCCCCCTCCTTCCTCTTGCGCTTGCCTTTGACAAGTGAAATGAAAGCGGCCATGCATGAATCATATTCTCTTCCTGGCATCGCGGAGGGGTCCGCAATGGTTGCACAATTTCTAGAGCTGTCTAGTGCTGAAGGCGTTCGCTCCGCGACATTTTTTCTTTTAAATAAAATGTTGTTGCAGGCGATGCGACATAGATTCGCTATTGGAGCACGTTCATAAACTATTGCCCTTGCAACTTTTGAAACAGCACTTGACTTTTTCTACTTTCTGCTATTTTGGCGAAGACGATATCGTCGATGGAACATTTTTTTGGGATGATCATGGTTGTGACAAGAGCGCCAATTTCTCGAAATCTAATAATTGCTCGCACGCCTTTCAACATCCATTCCACAGGGCAACAACCTAAAGAAGTTAACGTGTTGCGACAAACGAGTCATCATATTTTATGCCTACGTTTAAATGCTAGCCTTCATCAAGAGCCAAAGACGATCAAAAACTCGCACTCTATGCTATCTTCGGCTGATCAACATCCTAATATTGAACATTCTCAAATGATCCTGAAAGGACGAAAAAGACCATGTACAAGAAGACAAAATGAACTACAAAAGAACTTAGACCAAAAAATTTCGCGATCACTCAGCAAAGTGCAATTAATGTTGATATCCAGCCTAGCGCTTCAGCACTGCATTTGCAAGCGGATTTGCAAAAATTTCCAGCTTTAAACAATACAATCTAGGCACTTGAATGCCATGTCTTCTCGTCCGATTTGCCCATTTGATGCGTCTGAAATTTATGGTTGTAGGTTAAGTGAGACGTGTAAAAAGATGTCCGTTTTCTTTGTCTGTGTCTATTCATATTTTAATAAAATGTAATTAAAATTGTAATGGATCAATGTCGACCACTGCCGTTTCACAAAGCTTCCGTAAAACCTCAAATATTGTTCACTCGGTAAAAATTTAACAATTCGTTTTTCGACTTTTTCAAAGTGCATTTGGTGATTGTAAAGCAAGAGCGCACGACATTGCGAAAGCCTGAAAGATAATCGTTCAATCGCTTTGATCAATTCTCCCCGTCGAACACGAGTAGGGAAGCCTTACGATGAATCAGCTGCTCGTCGGCTGGGAACGGTTCGGGCGCTTCACAATGGGCATAGCTTCTTTCTCTTCTGTTCTGTTGAGAGCGTCTACTTAAGTTTTAGCTGCGATTTTTGCGTGTTGCTGAGGAGTGGCGGTTTCAGGTGACAGCATAAATCTGTGCCAATTATTCGAACACATAATCAGCTCCCTCTTGTTGAAGTAGCGGAAATCCAATCAAAGAAAAAACGCTGAGAAAACTGAGAAAATATTTCACTACTTGAAAGTTTATGGCGTTATCGGATTTTGACTCTAGTTGTGAGTTTTGGATATTCCTGGCCATTTCTTCTGGTTATGTAAGTTCTTCTTCAGAAAGCCTTCATTTTGTTTGAAATCTTGATTCAAGCCGGAACAAAAACTTTGGAGCCAATTACGACCGTCTTTGTGATGAATTCATCCGTCTGTTCATCTCTAAAACCGCAGTAGGAACAGGAGTGAACAACAATTTCAAACCGGAAACGAACGAACTAAGCAATTGCGCAAAACAAACATGCTCACTGGAGTTTGGGTCCCACACCATCGTCCGATAATATTCATCCCAAAATATATCGACTACTCTCAAATTTCAACAAAAAGTGAGCGGCAAATTTTGAAGAGAGATCGATTTGACCGCACAAGCACGTCAACGACTGCTTCTCTAGTACTTTCACTTACGCTGTCCAATCTTTCATTAGCGACTTCGCACCGCTATGCAAAAGAATGATCAAGAGATGCTCCGAACATACATATTTGGTCTCCTCGAGTTTCATTCTAGTGAGCCGTGATTGAACAACACAGCATTTGTCCATAATGTGGTCAATGCGAGGAATAAAGCTTTCTTCCTGTTGTGTATTCGTTCTGGGCTCGCGCAGCAAGTGCGGCTAAGTCGAGATCTCGACGTCTCAAAATAGCGCCCCACCGACGTACATACATACATGCTGCAGCATTGGGGAGCATTCTGATAATGTGCAGATCGATGGACGACGACTCCACACTCCAGCCTGCAGCCGACACTCTCTTGCAGCCAGAGCGTTTTTTTTTTCTCGTTTCGATGATGTCCGCACATTGTTCGCTCTATTCCTGGAGTTGAAGATCACCTTCCTCAAACTGCTCCCTTCTTCCAGCTGCAACGCTCTCTTGCCTATTTCGGTGATCACAAAAGAAATTTGGTGAGTGTGTTTGCGGTTGCTCTGGAAAACAACGCCGAACAAGTTGCGAGGTTTCCTCCCTGTCGACAAAAGCGACAAACGCTTCAATCGATTCCTCCTACTCAATCGTGAAGCGCCGGTCGGCGAATGAATCAGTCCTTCTTCTGCTTGCCAGGGTTGCCGTTTCGCTTTACAGGCGCGGCTTTTAAGTTACGAGCAATATTCTTCTTTGTTGCTTCTTTAGTGTCGCAACGACAACTTAATTTGTTAAGCTTGTTTTAGCCTATCGCATGGAACGAAAGCGGAAGAATTCGTAGACATTTCTTATCGAATAGACGGTCAAATGCAACTCTATTGTCAACTGCCTTATGATAGTAACTACCCCACTTCGATTGGAACCAATGCTCGGTGCACAATTGAAACAAAATGAGATGAGAAGTGTTGGAGCTGTACAAGCCAGTACTTCTGCGTCCTCATCGTTAGCCAGCGGAATGGTAGGAATGTTTTGAGATAAGCTAGCCTGATTGGCAACATTACAGTGCTGATGGCAAATTACGACTTGGTAGATAGTCGCATTAGCCTGCGTGCAGGCACCTAGCAAAAGGTTTTGATGATAAGTTTCGACCTCGCCGAGTATCTCGCAACCGATTCGTCAGCTATAACAATAAGAAATTGTCCAAATCGACTCTCATCGCTCTAGTCGACGAGGAAACAATCAGGCACGCCATTATGTTAGACGGTCAGCAACTCAGTCGAACAGCTCACCTCACACGAGGCGGAATTCATTGGCGCACCATTACTAAACCCATTCAAGGAACCGTGCAATGATGCAGATTTGTGTCCAGCTGATTGAGAGAGGAATGTGTGAACACTCCAATCCGCAAGAAAAACTGGTCATTGAAAAAGACAGCGAAGTATCACAAGAAGAAATCTTGTTGAACGCCGAAAATCCTTAGGAGTTCTTCGAAAAAAGAGCTCAACTCGTAGAAGGCCATAGAAGGAGTGGAGCAAGTCTACATGAAGCGCTCTAAGAAGTCCATTGGCGCAGCAACCTCTGCCTTTCGCCGCCCTTATCTACGTGAAAGGCTGCCCATTATCTATCTTTTTCCGATTTCCGAAGATAAACAGTTTCAACATTGATTCAATTGTTTAGAGCGGAACTTTAAGAGACGAATAGGTGTCAAGGGCAGAATTGATCTCGTCATTAAGTTAAGGCATAAGCGCTGAGAATGAGATCCTGTGCGTTTGGGTATCAAATAGGATTTGGGTTCTTTGGGATGCTGAAACGAGCACAGACAGTGCGTCCTTCTGAAAAGGTCCGCATTGCCATGCGTCAGCAACCCCTCGCTGGCAAGGTAGCCCTGTGTGGACTCTTGATGAATCATTTTCTTCACGCGGTCGGAAAGCCGTTTGAGTGCCTGTCTATTGCATCTTCACAGCTTCTTTCCTTTCTGTTCAGTCGAATTTCGTGTCTCTCAGCGTTACTCTGACATTTGACGACGTTCTGTGGTGCTCGTTTTCAGGCGGCGGCATAAATGCATAAAACGGCGTCAATCATGCGAGTTCGTAGACAGCTGCTTCTCTTTAGACGGAAATGAATCGGAGTGTCCCACGCTCAATAATGCACCATCAAACGAAAAAAAGGCACCATGGCCTTGTACATCCATATGGCCAATGGATAAGCTCCTGTAAGTTTTCCTCTTGAGAGCGCTAATGGTTCCAGGTCTAAGCGGAATATTCAGGGACAACCTTTCATTGAGTGACACATTTTCTAATTGCTTCGCTCAAATAAAGCATCATATTATTGGGCTCAGCGCTTGAGGTTCGAGATAAGTGAGGCCAAATGCGTTTCAGCGCTGATCACGAGCAATTTAATACACTTCGCAAGATCGGTGCATTTGCACGTAATGTGTCGCAGATCAGCGAAAGAGTTTGATGAAGGAACTCGACCTCGAAGAATATTTCACTTTTGAATGAACGCTCATTATCAGCTTGGGTTCAAGCTCAACGCACACTGTTGGATGCAATAATGAGGAAGCTGTCTGGCGTCACAAAGTGAGGTTGTGGAGAGCTCGTTAATTGAAACCAATCTAATACTGCTACTCATCACATATCAATAACTTTGAGGCGCTTAAATCTTCTGATGCAGAATCAATCGCGACAACCCGAATTTTCTTTTCTCTACATTTCTCGAATAAATCTGTTCAACAAAGATCGTGATTGAATGCTCAGAGTTAGCAAGAGTTTAGCTGGATCAACGAACAGAATTAGTTTCATGATTAGGTTGAGGCATTCGTGATGAGATCCTCTGCGGTGTGCCTTGAAAATGCATGGATCTCATAGCTGACTCCATGTCAAATGGAATCAACACTCTTGCCCGTGATTGGAGAAACTCGCGATAGGATCGAACCGTGAAGAAAAGCGTGAGATTGTTGACGAAGCAATGCGAGCCAAGCATGCACAATCCAATGCAGGACAAGTCTGAAAGATTGTGATTTCAAACATAAAGAACCCAACCTGTTGTGCGTTCGTTGTTGCCAAGTACAATTTCAAATCAAACACCTAAACGAGTGGATCAAGCAGTAGAGCATGCTTTCGGAATTTTGCGTCGTACATACCAAGTATCTACAATCCCAGCCTGTTTCGATCAATAGCCCCGTCACACAGAAAAGAGAAGGGTCGCGATGAATCATATCCTCTCTTGCCGGCTGGGAAGGTTTCGGGCGCTCCAAAACGGACGCAGCCTCTTTCTCTGGTATTCAGTTCAGCGTGTCTATTTCTGCTTTATCTTAGGCTGTATTAACCAATAAGTGAACAGTTTCAGGCGACAGCATAGATCTCTGCCAATTGTTCGAACTCATAATCAGTTCCCTTAATGCTGTCAAAAAATTCGCAACGGACAATAGGGAGCACTGGCAATATGCTAGACCGATTCTGATTCTATTTGCTTTCATCAAATTTTACTTGCTTCGAAAATATGAAATTCTGCTCACTGCAAACCAGAAGAGTTTGTTGTGACCAATTTTTATGCTCATGTAAGTAATTCGTTGACGCTTTTAAGTGTATTTCTTGCTTAGGCTTGAACTAAAATCTGCGGAATCGATTGTGTTTTCGATTAGGACAAATGGTAACTCAACTTTATGATGATGCGAGTTCACTCTTGAATTGAATTCCTTGGCGACTTATATGAGAAACGAAGTTGGAAAATCGGTTCGGTAAAGTTGTTGGTCAAGGACAACAATCACTTTTTGGTTGTCGAAGAGAAGAATTCCCTCGTTCTCATTTTCTGGCTGTCTTCAAGCACCTACGGAGCACACTTTTTGATGCGGAAAATTATTTTCTTCCATTGCCACAATGAAGACGAATCAGACGCAAAGCAATTCGACACTTGATTAGTTCATTGCTACTTGCATTGTGGAGTACTTGATCAACTTGACTATTGTCTTTCTGTGTTTGCAACGAGCTGGGATATTTGTTCAAATGAATCGCTAGATGTTAATGTCACTGAATAGTTTTTTTTCGGTCACTCTCTAAATGTATATTTATTTATTTTTTAAATAAAAAAGACCTAGGCACTTGTCGTCTTCCTGCACGCACTGATGCGCTAGCGGTCATTGGATTGAGCAGTCGTTGAACGATGAACAAATTGAACACGTGTGCGCGTGCTAGGGTCGACGAAAAAATAAACAGACTAGGGCGGGGCATTTGTGATTTGTGAATTTGTGAAAATCACAAATTTGTGGGATTTTTTGTTGTGAATTTGTGATTTGTGAATTTGTGACGGAGGAGCTAAAATTCACAAAAAAATCTCAAATTATTTGCTGCAATTCTGAGACAGAAATTGCACGAAATGGGCACAAAAGTGTAATATTGAAGTGATCAATGATCAACAAAGGCTAAGAAGTTCACGTTAGGCGATTTTTGCTTCACTTGAGCAAATCTTTTGGCCAAAATTTGCGACCGTAGAATTCCGACTTGTGAAAATCACAAAATTCGTGAAAATTTTTGTTGTGATTTTGTGAATTTGTGATTCTCACAAATCGAGGCTTTTGTGAAATTTGTGATTTGTGAATTTGTGAGTCCAAGGGAGAAAAAAGTGCCCAGCCTTGGAACAGACGCATTCGAGTCGTTGCTTAGCAGCCTCAAGATTGATCACATCACTGGAGTGAAACGCCAAATATCTTTCGAGCCGTGCTGAAAACAAGAGCCACATCGCCATGTTGCGTCTGCATCGCCTCGCTAGAAGACTGCCTCCGACTCGTGGTGAATCATTTCCCCAACGCCTTCGGGAAGCGGTTTGGCGCCTGTCGATTTGTTCTATTTCTTTCTTTCTTCTATTTGTTCACAGCTTCTCTCTTTTCCGCCCGTATGCTTCAAAATGGATGTCTCTCAGCGTTCCTTCAATATTTCATGACGCTCTGATGCTGATTTTCAGGCGGTGGCTTAAAACGACGTAATCATATGAGTTCATAGACAGTTCGCAAAATCTTGAAGACAGAATAGGAATATCGCGAACAATTCTCTCTCAAAAATTTTTTATAACTCGAAGCTTGAGTTCTATTAAGAGATGTCCGCCATTCCGATCTTCGGCAGTCAAACCATGACGACACGACGCCGTACCTCTATCCTGCGTAATTCTCAGCTCTTGTAAGTTTTTCTCCTGATTACTCCATGGAGTTGGCTAGTTGTGAGCGGAGTATTTAGATGCAAACGTTTTCGCTGAGGAGGCTCTTTCTCAGCATCAACTGAATAATTTTTCACGACTTCTTGAGCAACCGAAACCAGCAATACATGTTTGCGGGTTGTTGCGATTGCTTCATCAGGAGATAATTGTCCTCACGCTTACGACTTCATGCAAAGAAGAGTTCGGCAGACAAACACGCCAGTATGCTAGGAAGATCTTCATTCGGCATAAATGGATGAAAATCTACAACGATTTGTATATTCCAACCTCAAAAATCGGTTGCTTGCTCTAGCTAGCGGCACTAGTCTTGCTTTTGGATCAACGACCATTATCAGTTAGGATTCGAGCTTCATGCATACACTTGCTTGCAATGATGTGGAAACAGTTCAATATCAAGGATTGAAACGATGGAGAGTTCATTAGCTGGGAACCGAATGATCACTGATGCGCTATTTATCACAAAGCAATCAGATCGAGGCAAGGACATGCGGAATCTTCTGGTACGGAATCAATTGGACCAATCCGATTTCGAATTTATTTCTCGAAGCTTTTTCTTATTCCCCTACCTTTCAAGAATAAACTATTACAACTAAAAGCTTTCGACAGTTAGGTTGCTCAAGGAACAGAATTGGTTTCATGATAAGCTTGTTGGGTTGGCGCAGAGATCCTCTGCATTTTGGCCATCGATCTCAAAGCGGACTTCATGTCAAATGGGATCAGTAGTCTTGCACGCGCTCGGAGAAACTCTCGATAAGACCGAACCGTGAAGAAAAGAGTGAGATTATTGAGAAAGCAATGTGAGGCGAGCATGCACAGCCCAATGCAGGACAAATCTGAAAGATTCTGTCCAAACAGAGAAATCCTACCTGTAGCGCGTTCATCATTGCCAAGCAGTGAGTACATGAAGAAGGCGACGGGGATAACGATCGTGACTGCGGGCACGGCACTCTAGGTCGAGACTTCAAAACCGAGGTCGACGCTTACTTGAGCCAGCAGAATGATTATGAAGCTCCTTTGTAGTGCTCGAGTTTGCTCGCTAATCGAAGTGGCTTGAGCGTTGAGCTCCGAGAAGGAGTGTACAACCAAAAAGTGTATTGAGATTGTTCCAAGCTAGACAATCCAGTTAGAGTCAGCTTGAAACTTACAGCGACCACAATGAGAACAACAATAACGAAAACCGTGAACATGGGATTGAGACTTGAATCGAACCAAATAAAATTTCTCAAGTACAACTTTTCCAAATCGAGGTTTGTGTAATTCTAAACAGACTTGAGACATAATAAACGGGTACCTGTTTGAGGTAAGCGCGGAGTTGAATAGGATCAACTCGTGAGAGGTGGAAGGTGACGAGAAGGGCGCTAAGTGGCACCTGTGAGGAAAAAGTCTTGGTTTCATGATTTGGAGGAAGCAAACCGTGTAGACAAGAGCGTAGGCGATGAACAGTCGATTTCTCGAAAGTCTCCACCGATCCGTCGCGAGGCAGTTGTGACGATGCAAGAAGGCGCAGATAATTGATGCAATGGCAATGTACAGTGTAGTAATTCCGCCCATCTGCATAAATCTCCAAAAACTGTTGAAAGAAAGCTCACCACTTGATAATGAAAATCGATAAAAGGAGCTAAAACGCCAACCGAGTAGCCGGCAATGGCCGGGAACATTGGCACCGGGGTATAGAAGTACTCCATGTACAAATCGCCCAGAGCGCATGTCAGCTGAACATTCGATTTCAGGAACAAAGACTTACCGTAATGTTGAAGAGATGCCACTTCAATCCTTCCATGCTCTTTGGACTGTGACGTAGAATCACAAAAAGTGTTCCCATAGCAAAAGCAGAACTAATAATGCCTTCAAAATGGAGAACGGGCAAGAAAAAGCCAGGCGGGTCGAGCTTCGCGTTGTTCCAGGAGGAGGAAGAGAGCATTTAGACCAACAGAACTCTCAAGTCGCTTTTCGAGAGCCACAAAAATGTGTTTCACGGTAGTCTTGAAGGAAGTGCTGAGTGAAAAAAAGTGGGCGTACGCCCGTCTGGCCGTCGGCCATATAATGTTGCGTCGCGAGATTTTGTTACGGCTTCGTGCTCTTGATGAAGTGACAGGTATTTCTTCTTCCTTGTCGTGCAAGAGTCATTCCCAAGTAATGAGGGTTTGCCTCGAAAATGTCTTACGCCTCTCAGAAACACACGATGGGGAACGTCCGTCGATGAATCACATTCTTCCTTCCGCCGGCAAGAAAGCCATTCGTCGACAGAAGAACCTTGACGTTGGCTTTACTTTTGCTTTTTTTCCAACTCTTTCCTTTTTCGCATTTGCATTCATTTATCCAGCTCATCAAACCTAACCCTTGTTTCAGGCCGGCTTAAACAGCGAACCATAATGGAATTTGTAGACAGTTTCTGACAATTAGCGAAAGGAGTCAATAAGAAGCAGAATTACATATTTCTGCTCTAAAACACCGTTGTTCAGACAAAGGGCTGTTCGCCTTGATTTTAACTGAATATAACTTCAAGCACTCCTAATCTCGCCGGCCGTTGCTTAGGCCTGCTAAAGAGTTTAACCGAGAGACATTTTTATGTCATCGCTCAATTGGGAGGTAAATAGGACATAGATTACAATTAAGAAATCCACTCTCTTGTGAACTCTATGCGACTGCAGACTGAGCTTATATGAAATGAGACTAAAGTCAACTAACTGCAAGACAACAAGTATGCTGCTGAGGGCGTCTTTGGATGAAGGCAAGAGTGACACCAATCGAGAGAACGGTCACTGAGACCTGGGGCCTAGTTCGTGGTCAACAATATCTCTTGCAAGTGAAGAAGCGCACAAAAATTATGCCCATGTGCAAATTTTCTCTTGTTTCCGAGTGCTGCGACTACAACCTCAAAACTTTGTCTGAGAGTTAGAACATAGTTTATGCTGTGTACTGCGAGATCCTCAACAGGCATCACAAGATTCTTTGGCTCCCTTGATTGATTGACCAGCTTTCTTGTCGAATATGTCGCGGTGGCATTCTGACTAAACAGTGAAAGTTCGAGAAATGTGAGAATGAGGTGAAATGAGATGAGAATTGCTTTCGTCTTCGGTGCATTATTTTCCACTTCTGAAAGCGTGGCCAATCTATTGGGGTGAGCAATAAGTAATGATACTTTTTCGACTTTCAACCTTTCTTCTTCGATTCTCGACCCGGTCCAAGGGGGAATATGTGCATGCTTTGCAAGCCGATCTGGACACCAAATTTGAGCTTGAGAAGTTGCGTGGCGTGCGAGAAACGATTTTTTGAAGTTTCGCTTTGCAATCAAAAATCCGACTTTTTCTTTTAACTTTTTTTCTCAAGAATTTTTCTCGCGGTGCCTCTGGTACTGGGCGATAGTCCCACTCATGCGTACACTGATGCCTTTCAAACCCGGGCGAAATTCGTTCAGTTTTGTGCTGAAACTGCCATGTCGAAAACCGTAATTTCACCTCCATGACAGCAATCGATCTCGTCGATTATGAGTCGGCAGCAGGCCGTTCACCTACCATTCTGTAGCTTTTGGAGAGAGAAACGCTTTGCCGCTGAGATTGGATTTTTTACACAAAGATTTTTCACGAAATTGGGCGCTTTTAGTGCCACAAATTCGAGTCAGAATCACTAAAAGGTCCGAAATTCGGTTATAAAACCCAGAATATTTTCACGGATGATCAATGTGATTGGGTGATAGCTCTATGCATGCGCACACTAATGCCTTTCAAGTCCGGGCTAGGCTCATTGAATTTGGCGCAGAAATCGAAGAAGTTGAAAACAC
>JAQIXL010002916.1:0-11639 GCA_034700245.1 Poikilolaimus oxycercus | reverse complement strand
ACCAAATCAAACTTCGCGCGGCGCTTCGCGCCGCGCGGCATTGTTATGGTGATCTGCGCTATTAGTTTATTGCAAGAAGCAAGTTAGTTGAGTTCGAGCTGGAGCTTTTTCTGTTCCTGGGCCTTCTGAATGAAGACCTGCACGATGGCGAAGTATGGACCTGAAGATCGTGCTCTTGTAAAGAGAGAGTTTGTTTACTCGAGAAGAGATTGTTCAATTCGGGGAAGGCCTTGCCGAGTTGGGTGCGCGTCTTCTCTCCCTTTGGTCCATCGGCGAAGAGGCGACGGACGGCATCCATAATGATCTCCTTCAGGAGCTGCTTCTATAGAGCTTTCTGTAGAAGCTGAATGAGCAAGAGAACCTTGGCCTGTGTCGATTCCCCGCTTTCCTGGACTTGCTCTTCCTTTTGTTGCAACTGAAATCTTTAGAAGACAGGCAAAAGTTGACCGAGAGCCAATAGTTCCTCTCCTCTTCATCGTCCATTCTCTGAAAAGCCGCCTGGAAATCGGCCTTCAGTTTCTGGGTCTTCGCGTAGAACTCCGGCATCTGAAAACGCTTTTGTTTACAGGAAAATGTATCATATATAGTTTTGGCCCGAAAATAAACACGCCTGTTGCTTGATCAATACGTCCAGCTCGTTGGGCGACATCTTTTTCTCATGAGTCAGACGGTAGATTTGGCGGACTTCGTCGTCCGTTGTCTAAAAACAATGGGGAAGAAAGTTCGACTGACAGCTCGGATGAAGTCCTTGATTTGTTGTGGAATGCAATCTGAATCGTCAAGATACAAAACAAACGAAGAGTTGCTCACCCAGCAGCTTCTTGGCCATGTCGATCGAGGTTGGATCGGTGCCGATAGACGAGTAGTCGCCGGAGACAAGTGCGCGAGCTTGGCTGAATTCTGAAATTTTTAGCTCTCTTCCCATTTTGAAGCAAAGCAATGAAATCACAAAAAACTGACGCTTGACCATCGTGTCAATGTCGCCCTTTTGCTGAAGGACGAAGGCGCTCATGAAGCCGAACGTAGTGGCCAGGTGGAATACGATGAGCTTCATTGTGACGCTGAAAGCACGACTGTCAAAGAGAGCCGGACAAGTGATCATTGAAAAACGAAACTTCCACGACTCGTCCCGACGTCGTCCTCCTCGACTGGTGATGTTCCCTCCTGTCTGCCGCGTTATCGGACACCACTTCTAAACATTTCAAGCAGTCGATGGATAGGCTGCGTGACACATCGCTGTTGGTTTCTTTCTTTTCAGCGGTTGCAACGGGGCTGAGTATCCTGTGCTCCGATATTGAGACATCTTTTCATCATGAAATCGCGGTTTTCGACATCTGGTAATAGGCGGAGTAGGACGAACCCGCGCTTTCTTCCGTGTAGTCATTCGTTTTGCTTCTAACATGCCACCACAATCTCCCTTTCAGTTTTCTAACGAGAGCAAATCGACGAAGAGAGCGAGTGAATCTTTCTTCTCCTTCTAAGGGCAGAAACGTGCAAACGCACAGACAACACTAATTGTGGGAGCGAAGCGACGGAGGAGCTGCAAACGGCAAACGTTTCTGTTGCAAATCTAGACGCTTGGCATGTTCGGAATACCGACGTAGTGCGGCTCTGTGTTTGGCATTTCGTGATGAAAAGAAATTGTGTTCTTTACTGTGTTGATTGGTTTATTGTGAAGAATGTAAATCAGTTAGTTGATTTGCGATTGAAGAGCCTTCTGCATTTGAGCCATCTGTATGAAGGGGGCCTGCAGGACGGCGAAGAACGGAGCTGAACATTGTGTTCTTGTGAAGAGAGTCCACTAACTCGCGAAGAGATTGTTGAGTTCTGGGAAGGCTTTGCCGAGTTGGGTGCGTGTCTTCTCACCCTCTGGTCCATCGGCGAAAAGGCGAAGCGCCGCATTCATAAGGATCTCCTTCAGGACTTGCTTCTACAATAGACATCTTATCGTGATGTTGCGAGTACAAGAAAACCTTAGCCGGCGTCATTTCCCCGCTTTCCTGTAGTTGTTCTTCCTTGCGTAGAAGCTGAAAGCTTTAGATGAAAACAAAAGTTGACCGAGAGCCAGTAGTTCCTTTCTTCATCGTCCATTCTCTCGAAGGCCGCCTGGAAGTCCGCCTTCAGCTTCTGGGTCCTCGCATGAAACTCCGGTATCTGCAAGTTTTGTTTAGAAGAAAAATATTTTTAGCCAGAAAGTAAACGCGCCTGTTGCTTGATCGCCGCTTGCAACTCGTTCAAGGGCATTTTTTTCTCATGGGCGAGACGGTAGAATTGGCGAACTTCGTCGTCCGTCGTCTAAAAACAATGAGAAAGAGGATAAACTGACATCTCGGATGAAGTCCTTGATTTGTTGTGGAATGGAGTCTCAATTACAGTATTGGGAAAGAAAATGTTCCTCACCGACGAGTTTCTTCGCTGTGTCGATGGGAACTTTGCCGAGGGACGAGAAGTTGCCAGAGAAAACAGCGTGAGCCTGTCCGAGTACTGAAACTTGTCTTGTTCATCACATTTCAACAAGAGTGTGATGCCCCCGGGAAGATCCATTGCGTCTCCATCTTCTCCCATCTCCCTCAGAATGCAAGCGGGAGTGGCTGAGGGTTGAGCGCGGGTCCGCGGCCTCTCGGATAAACTATCTATTGGGTCTTGTGCATTCGGGGATGAGTAATGAGCCACTCCTCCAACTCGACAAGAGGAACAAAGAAATTAGAGGAAACCCACGCACGACCGTAGACTCGATATCGCCCTGCTGCTGAAGAATGAAAGCGTTCAGGAAGCCTAATGTAGTGGCCAGGCAGAGAATGGCGAACTTCATTGAGACGCTGAAAGAATAAGACTATCAAAGATACAAAGGCGGGCCCTCGTCGTCGTCGTCTTCACGCCGGCTACGTCGTCTCTCTATCCCCTCCCTCCCTACGAATAAATCTCTTCAATGTCAAAAAAAGACTCTGTAAGTGATTGTTGGACAGGAGGCCTCCACGACGCTTCACCTCATCGCTGTCCTCTTCGATTTATGGTGTCCCCTCCAAGTTCCGCGATATGGGACACCAATTTTGGTAGAGGCCACGGCGTCATTGTGACACAGTGTTCACCGAATTGATGAAGTGATGATGCTGCGGTGAACATAATGGTTTAAGTTGAATGGAGGCATGCAAGTCCTCACTGTGAAGTCAAAGATGTGGAGAAGAAGCATTGTAGAAGAAAGGAATGACGGAGAACACATCAGAAAAATAAAATGCTCAAATCTTTATTATCTGTCTTGTTCTGTTCGAGGATGAGAAGGCTAGTTGATGTTGCACTCAGCTCTTGAAGAGTTGGCTCTTGAACTGGAAGTAGAGCGTCTGCGCCTGACCGAACAAGCCTCCATCTGAAGCAAAAGTTCTCAAAAATCAAGAAAGCTGAACTGGTGAAGAATTTGTTGAGCTCTGGATAGGCGGCACCAAGTTGAGTTCGGCAAGTCGGATCGCTCTTGTCGAAAATCTTGTCACAAAGTTGCTCCAAGAGCGGGGCAAACGCTGCTTTCTGAAATAAGGTGACATCTTCAACAAAAGGTCCATTGAACTAACCTTGTCACTGACAGTGCCTGGTCCGCTTTGGATTGCCTGCGCTTGCTTCGCCCACTGAAAGACAACGCGATAAATTAATTGCGATTTGAGAAAGTTGAGCAACAAAGCAAGACTTACATTGGCAAAGAACTGCCGGGTGGCATTATCCGTGACGCCTGTGTTGTACGCGCTTATCAGGTCGTTCTTGAGGGCATTTGCTTTGGTCACGAGAGTTTGAATCTGTTTTCCTTGTTGACTTCTTTAGAGCAAAGAACCTTCATGACAGCCGCCTGAGCCTTCTGTTCATTATTCTGGTTGTTCGAGACGGCCTTGCCGATTTTGGTAATCTCTTGGTCTGTGATCTGAAGACCATTATTGAAGTGGAAGGAGTGACAAAGCTCACGTTTCCGAAGAAGTTGGTAATCTGATGTGGAATGAAACCTGCAAGGGTAGTTTTTCTTCTTCTTTTTTAAACTGCTTCGACGATAATATATTTAGGTTTACAGTAGAAAAGTGTACCAATGACGACCGGTCCAAACTGGCCGGCCATTGGATTAATCTTGTTGAGCGCTGAGAAATCTCCTTGGAAGACGCCTCTCGCTTGAGTTAGCTCTGAAATTGTAAAAATTCTCGATTTCTCGCAAATCTTACGATCGCAGATCTGCTTCTTCAGGGCGGCCTTCTTCGACGGCGCCGCACTGCCGAGAGCAAGCAGGCATAGCGATAGGACCAAGACCTTCATCATCCTACAAGATCTTCATACTGAGGCAGGCTTTTAGGAGCTATTGTGAAATTTAAAAAAAAATGGAAGTTCCAGGGCTCAATAAATTCCGTTCAAACACCACTAGCCAATTGAGTACGCTTGATCGAGCCATTCGACGCATTTTGTAGAGGCAGCCAAGAGGACGTCCGCCTCGTTACAAAAGGCTTAGCCGGCACACGTTGATTGAATTGCTCTCTCTGACGATCTCCGTCGACCACCCCGCCAAACCCTCACGCAACTTCGCGCTCTCTTCGTAATCGCGAATGTGATTTGTGATGAATCGGCAAGGGCCAGTTTCAAGTTTAAAACTTTGAGCGACGCTTTTTCACTGTAGAGACACCTTTAGATAGCGGAAAATATAAGTCAAAATGCTGTCATGTGATCGGCCGTTTTTATTCGCATTCATTAATTGCATCTAACGTTCAAGACAATTTTTTGACACATATTTTTTTTTGCACAAAACAACAAGTTGTGCGGCTTTGTTATCAACCAGTAATCAAGTGTGTGATCCTGAGCTCAATCTGCCAATAGTTTGGATCTATAAAAGCCATTTTGTCATTTCATAGCGCACTTTTGAATAGATTCTTCAGTTGAGGGAAAGCTTTCAAGAGTAGCTCCCTTGTCTTCACTCGACGGGGAACGTTAATCATCATACGAAGTGCTGCTGTCTAAACGAACTTGAAAAGAAAGACATGCAACCTTCAAGGGAGAAACGTCCGCCAGAGATTCGCCGTCGTAGAGCTAAACAACGCTTTGTGAATGGCATGATTGAAGAAGAACCTTGAGCCAAAAGTTCCTCTCTTCAACATCGTCCATTTTTTGGACGGCAGTTCGGAGTTCGCCTTTCATCTTTTGGATTTTGGCGAAGAGTTCACTTGTGATATAGACTTGTGACAGCAAGGACTGTCTGCCGGTACAGTTGGCGGGTCGCGGCAACTTTCCTTGATTTCTAACTGAATTTCACCCGTTGGAGTAAGCTGTCTATTTTTGTCTCGTTCTCGCCAGGAATGAACCTCTTGAGCTCAAATTTGGTGTGCTAGGTGGTGAAGGGGTGCGGAAGACTATGGTTGAAGAAATAGGGCAAAGGACCTTGTTTGATAAAGTAAAGACCCAAATGTGTAAGGAATTTCCGCCCCAAGCCAATACAAGTAAACTTCATTTCAAGGATCACTATCAGAGTCAGTCGAAGGGTTCAATCACTAAATGAAACAAAACCTTTTGCTCGGCCTTGTCGTCAGCTGCTTCTTGAGAACGATTCTGCTTGACGTTCTCAGCACTAATTCGCAAGAACTCGCGCACTTCATCGTCCGTTATCTGAAGAAGCAAAATCTCGTGGCCGTTTTTTTTTGACCAAAAAGCAATAACTTCAAATCGCTCACAGATCGAATGAAGTCCTTGATTGGAATTGGAAAGGCTTCTAAATGTTTGAATGAGACATCAAGATTCTCTACCAGAAATGCCTCTAGCAAGCTTGACGCTGTTTTCATCGCAAAAGGCGCTATAGTCTACGGATAGTAAAGCTCTGATTTGGGCTACGTCTTCAAAAAAAAATATGAGAAACAGCGCGGGCACCCACTTTTCACTGTCTTCTCGATATTGGCGTCTGCTCTCAAAGGAATGCCGTTGATATGGAGAAGATTGAAAAGCAGCAGGATAGCTGAAACCAGCCTCATCCTGCAGTGAATAAATACAAGTGTGAATGCTTGCTCGTGACTTAGAAGCAAGACTTCGAAGCAAAGACTTAGAAGCAAGCTAATTCTAAGTCAGCTAAAGGGGACAGCCTCTGCTTGACAAAGTTGACTAAACTTGAAAAAGCGCCAAAGTTCACGAGGCCTTCTCCACGTGCCCACTGCTTCTGTTCAATCTGTGGTCGACTGCTCCCCTCATGTAATTCGACACGATTTTAAACATTTTCCCATTCTGAGAATCGCTCGAGCTCGATCGAGAGGGAGGCTTCGTGACGGCTCGAAGATTCTCTATCGACTCAGCTTGGGGGACAGATCTCCCATCAGGTACACGCGACCTTGTTGTTAGTGCTCCGACTACGACTGCGCTCTTCACGATGACAAAGAGGGTGAATTGGGTGTGATGACACAGAGTTCGGACTTTGGACTTCATCTCATCAAAGCATATTGTCGCACGTCTTTGATTCCTTTGAATTCGCTGTTTCAAGTGTGAAATAAAAAAAATCGAAGCGCTAGTGAGCTGATTTCGGTGTGATAGGACGGTCGCAGAATTCTTTGTCATCCGATGATTTCCAGTCTCTCCGATAGCACTGCTTTTCCCCAGTCATCACTCCGTTTGTCATTTCCGCCGTTTTCTCTAGCCAGTCGATAAGAAGGCTCCTTTGAAATCGCGCGCGCCATCAGTTCAATGACCTCTGATGTCGAAGGAGAGGCATTGAAGGAGAGAAGAGAGACCGCTCCCATCTCTGATACAACCAACAACGTCAACCATCCGCGCTCTCTTCCCATCCTGTATTTTGTCTGTGACGATTTTCGACGAAACCTGATTTCTAGGGTTGGGAATCGGGTTTACCCGAAACCCGAAAAAGTCGGATTTTACCCGGCTTTTCAAGAAAACCCGAAAACCCGATACCCGACGTTTTGAGAAAACCCGATTACCCGATTACCCGAAAACCCGAAAACCCGACTTTTCGAACCCGATTCCCAACCCTACTGATTTCATTACTCTCTTGTCTCAGGATCGATGCTGCTGTGACCAAGAAGACTGATCTTTCTAGTGCGTTTGTAGTCCCTCTTGCGGGGTTTTAAGGGTTTGAACCCTTAGGGCCCCATTGTCTCCTCTTTCCCTTTGGAAGGTCCGTGATTGCCGAGAATTTGTACACTACACGCGCACCGGCATCGATAAAAGGGTTCGACTCGACTTGCTCACGCTGTCGCCCACCTTGCCGTCGATTTTTTTTCTCTCGCCGAGTCGCGTGGTCGAGATTCTTGCTCTGTCTATCTTTCGACATTTCAGTTGAAAATGGCGAGCAACGGCGAGTCGGACTTTGACATCGTGAGGAAGTTGAAGATCGGAGTGACGAAGAGTCAATGGGGAGACTCGAACCAAGTCGCCGACTACTGCACTGCGGTTCGTCTTCCCTCATCTTGTTTGAAACACCCTACTCCGGGAAATTGTGATACTACAGAGATAGCTTTGTGGAACAAATGAAAACCAATTGAAACTTTGAACTGCCAAGCTTTCAGCGCACCGTCAAGAGCGACTCCTTTCTGGAAGCTCTTCATGAGAAGACCATCAAAGAAGCTGAGGAGACCGAGATGCTCGGTGCTCCTGAAGTCCTGCAGATCGGCCAGAACTTCATCCGACTGGTTGGAGCTCAGAAGGTTATAGACGTCGGCACCTACACCGGAGCCTCGGCGACTGCCTGGGCCTTGGCTCTGCCCGAGGACGGCCAAGTCATCTCATTGGATATCACGCACAAGTTCCTCGACGTCTCACGCCCTCTGCTGGAAACTCGACCGGATGTGTTGAAGAAGATCGACTTCAAGCTGGGATCCGCACTGGATACTCTTGGTAAGTTTTCTGTATTTATTGTGTGGTGTTGACGTGAAGATCTTCTCGAATATGTACAATAATTACTTATTTCGTTCAACTCTCTTTTGCATGAATGCTTTAAAACCGCAATGTCCATTGCAGACTCTCTCATTGCCAACGGTGAAGCGGGAAAATGGGACTTCGCCTTCGTCGATGCAGACAAAGCCAACTATCCGAACTACTATGAGCGCCTCGTCACTCTTCTCCGTCCAAAGGGCGTCATTCTCTTCGACAATGTGAGTTGTTTACTTGTTTGTCTGCTTTGTAAGGGATTGCTGACTCTCTCGAATTCTTGCAGGCTTTGTGGTCGGGCGACGTGGTGAAGCCGATAACGGCCACTGGTCGGGCGATCGACTCGGCGAATCGAAAGATCGAAGCAGACGAGAGGACCGACAACTTCTTGATCAACGTCGCCGACGGACTTCATGTCGTCTTCAAGAAATAGTTGCCTTCTCTTTTGTTTTTGAAGAATCTCAATAAAGTTGTGTGTACGTGTTCTCAAAATGAACACACCGTTTCAAAGCGGATGTTTAATCGACCTTCCAGACACCGCTGCCAGGGTGGCGGTGTCATCAATTGGAGTTTTGAACGCCGTTCACGGGGTCTTTCGTCATTTCGTCCACATCGGCCGGTCGTGTTCTCCAGCGCTCTCCGTCACCGCCGACCTCATCATCCGCCGGAGAGGGGCCGCCGACGGTCGTCGCCCTCACCACATGCTGAGGGGAAGCCGACGCCGTCGCCCTCGACACCGCGGAGAGGGAGCGCCGCGCAGGAAGAGCCGACGCCGACACCACGAAGCCCCTGCCCACCCGGCACCGGACAAGCCTGGGCAGTACGTCCACTCTCACGGGCCCAAGCCTCGTCTCCCCGTGACCCAGCCAGCGATAAGCTGTGATCCCTGGGAATAAAACTTGAAAACTTGAAACTTGATATCACACGGCGCACAGACATCTCTTGCCCAAATCACCTCAGTTATCTCACACCAAAGTTAGCACATGGCGAACTTATCACATCAGGTCGAGGCGATGCTATCACGTCGACTCGACATCGAAACTATCATCTAACTTATCTCATTTTGTCTTCAAATTGCACTCATTTCTACTACAACTAACAATAAGTGCATGATAGGCTGATGCTCTCCCGTTCTAACTATCAACGAAGTGTAGACCTTCTCAGGGTATTATACTGGAGTCCGCAAGTTTCAGCTCTTGGAGCATTCCTTCTCGTCGGCGGAGAACCTCTTGAGCCATTGTTCGCACTTGCCGAATATGGCTGCCACGCCTCAAATATTCTCGATGGGGACGTGATCCATCATAGCGAGTCCGATTGTTTACTTTATTCTGTCGGTTGATAATGCGGTATGTACTAGGGTTGGGTTTCGGGGCTGGAAAACCGGGTTTACCGGGTTCGGGGTTGACGGGGCAGGCAGAAAACCGGGGTTGACGGGTTTGGGTTTACGGGGGTTAGCGAAAAACCGGGGCTGACGGGTTCGGGGTTGCCGGGGTTGAAAAAAAAACCGGCGTTGGCAGGCTTGACATTGAGGGACTAAGAGCTTGAACGCCAATGCTTTTGCTTTTACGGCGTTCTTGCAAAGCCTTATTTGGACGACATGAATGGAGGTGTTTCGAGTCAAGACTGCTTCGAAGGCTTTACCTATTTCGACTTGAAACGAAACGCGAGGAACTCTGCTGATCTGCAAGATCAGGCTGTGCCGGATGCAAAGAAAATATCCATATGAAGCCCAATTGAAACTGTCAACAGTCTTCAAATAATTCGCTGCCCGAGTGGGCTTGACGTGTGAACAGCAACGGTTTGTCCAATTCAAACCAGCAGACCGCCTAAAGCCATTGTTCTGAGGCCGAGATTTGGACTGGCTTAGAGACTCTTTGTGGTAAGCAAGTGATTGACTTGTTTTTGATCAAAATGCTAGCTTGCTGCATGCTTATCGTTCCGCTAAACGATCTGATGAAGCGGGCCGTAGCATTACATATCTAAATGTGTGGACTGCCGCTTACTGCTCTAAACGAAATACAATGCAGTACTTGAGACTGTGAACTGCATATGTAGAACGATTTGTGCTCGTCGTTTCCGGGGTTGACGGGGCCCCGGTTCCCAACCCTAGTATGTACACGAACCAGCAGATGTCGTGACATCTGCTGTCGTAGAAGATCCGAGTTATTATTTCGGGATCATTGGTTAGTTGTTCATATTCAACCCACATGTATGTGTTAGCATAATCCGATGCTGACAGTCTGCCGCTCCGGTAGAAATGGAATACGTTTCAGAAAGGCGATGATGATTTAAGGTTTTCGTCATTTCGTCCTCGTCGGCCGGTCGTGTTCTCTAGCGCTCTCCACCACCGCCGGCCTCATCATCCGCCGGAGAGAAGCCGCCGACGGTCGTCGCCCTCGCCACGCGCTGAGGAGAAGCCGACGCCGTCGCCATCGACACCGCGGAAGAAGGGTCGGCAGGACGAGCTGCCGTCGACACCACGAAGCCCCTGCCTACCCGGCACCGGACAAGCCTGGGCAGTATGTCCACTCTCACGGGACCAAGCCTCGTCTCCCCGTGACCCAGCCAGCGATAAGCTGTGATCCCTGGGAATAAAATCTTGATGATGATTTAAAGAGAAGAAGGCCTCTCACTTCCCCCTCTTTAGCTCTAGTAGCTTTTCAGAAGAAAACGTAGTCACTTAGGAAGGCGATTGCGTTCTGATCGAAAATCGATCACACCACGTCGAGCGCACCGCTTGGCCTTTCGCCTTCATGCGTCGGATTCCGCTGGACTCTTCTGATAAGGCAGCTCAGGGCATGCTTACTGACATTCCGCGTGCACTCTGATGACCACGTTCGACGCACTGCCACCTCTAGTGCTTGTTCGTATTTTCCACTGGTTGCCAGCTGACATTGTCTTCCGCTGTCGCCGACTCTCATTGTTTTACGACAAATTCATTGAGAGAAATCTGGAGCTCATTAACCCTTTGCAAATTGATAATCGCGAAGTTCGATTTCGATTCGATTTGCACGGACTCAAAGGATTCCTGCATCTTCTGCCATCATTTTCTGCTTCGAAGATTGCCATCAAGCCCCTCACGCTGGCCATTTGCTCGTCCTCCAACGAGCCAGATCGCTTGAAAATAATTCTCCAGCTTCTAGACGGTGTTCCAGTTGCATTTCTATCTCAGGACGTTTTCCATCTGAAAAAATTGCATATACAAGGCTTCGATTACTGTATTACGTCCAGCTTGAGCATGACGGAGATCTTTGAAGTGATCGGAATGCGCATTCTTCGTTTCATGAAGATTGAATCTATAATTCTTGATCGACTTTGCGGGAACATTGACTTTGAAGCGGAAAGACAAGAAGCCTGCAGTGCGCTTGTTGAACTTCTCGGGGTCTTGCCCGATCTAAAGCGCGCAAAAATCCGAGATAGTTACTTCCTTGATGCTCGCTTAGCTCAAGCTCTCCTCGCACGCCGGCCAATGTTTCGAATGTATTTTGGGTAAAAGCTTGAAGTTATGTTTTTTTTAATTGTATTTGAGACGTGATTTGTACGCGGGCAATAAAGATTTGCAAAGCAATGGCCTTTTAAATCGCAATAAAAAGTGTTTATAAAGATTAGCTCGAAGTTTTCAATCGGCGCCTTTTATTGTAAATTGGCCCTGTAAGAATGACTGCGTTGGCTTAGTTCATCAGCTCGCACTCGCTTTGACAGCCCCACTTCGTCCATTTCTTGTTCTAAAATCAAAATCTTCTCCTTCTTGCTCAACGTAC
>JAQIXL010002915.1:0-11641 GCA_034700245.1 Poikilolaimus oxycercus | reverse complement strand
CGAAACTTCTCTTCGTGTCGTGAGTGCTGAACTTGAGGAGCGGCGGCGACGAAGGCCTTCTTGCTGGGCTTCTTGTACACGCGCTCGACCTCTTCTATCGCTCTCTGAGTGTTTATTTCCTCTTCCAGGTACTGGAAGAGGCTGTCCGTGGTCCAGCCTGGTTCGGACTTGCGACGTCGGACTGCTCCCTTCAGCAACCACGTGGGAAGCTTCTCCTCGATGATCGCCGTTGTCTGCGTCGTTGAGACATTCTCTCCTAGCTGGTCCAGAAGTCGGCAGAGCCTCTTCGCCTCGCGGACGAGCTTTGAGGTGCTCTCGGTGGACTCGTCTCCTGGAGGAAGATGTCGCAGATCTGAGTGCAGCCGGAGTCGCAGGACCGTGTCGTCGCCGTACTCTTGGGAAAGTGTTGCCCATACAGCTTCGTAGCTGCTTCCCTCGAGCGGGAATCCTTCGACGAGTGTTGCTGCTTCTCCTTGCAGGCAGTTGAGGAGGAACTGGAGCTTCCTCACGTTGGGCATGGCCCTGTTGTGGACCATAACCTCATAGAGTTCCTTGAAGGATCTCCACTTTGTTCGCTCGCCGTTGAACTGCGGCATTTGTTGTGGCGGGAGACGCGGCTCTTCTTCCAAGGAGGGACGAGTGACAAATGTTGTGGCTGCCGGGCCTGGGTGAGCGAATGCCGCGGGCGTGAAGGGAATCGTTCCTGTTGTTGTGACTGTCATCGGCTGGGCGAGATTGCCGGATGCAGTCATTGTTGTGACTGTCGCTCCCGTCGTTGTTGTGATTGTCGCTGGGGCTGAGAAGACGGGTGGCGGCGGTGGTGTTTGACCGTTCGCTGCTGAAGCTGCGAAGGTCGTTGAGGATGCTGGAGTTGAAGAGGTAGCCGTGGATGTGCCAGCTCCGGGTGCCGAAGCGTTGTTCGCCAGCTGCGGTGCGCTGCTGGGACTCTGGTTCTTTAGGTCGATTCGGGTGCGCTCGACCTTCGCAGCCTGAATAGCTAGAGTGTCCAGCTTCTCGGCTGCTTCCACTATGAGAGCTTCCGTTTGCTCTTCTTGAGTCTTCTTCTCATCAGCGTCCTTCTCGGTGGTTCCTGTTGGATTCGAGGCTAGTAGATCGTCCCATTGGGCTTCCACCTGTTGCGTAGCCCTGATGTTGGCACGCAGGAGTGTCGAGTCTTCGAAGATTTGCTCGGCGAGTGCCTTCAGTTCCGATTCTGCCTCGTCTGGTGTCTTGTTGCGAATGTCAATGGTGACATTCGGGCGGTTGGTGACTTGATCGATCGCCTTCTTGAGCTGGGTACGGACCATTCTCAATTCCCTCTTGATTGCGCTTGCCATCGTTGTTCGGGTGGCCGGCTCGATCGCGGTGATGCACCATGTACTCGAGGCCTTGGGCAGACCTCAAACTTGGGTAATTAAACCTTTATTACTTCACTTTACTTATAAAAGAAAGAGAGAGAAAAGGAAGAGAATGGAGAAGAGAGCCCAGAGGCTCCCTTTTATGCTTGTTCTTCACCGCGTCGGCGGTTACTCATCCTCGTCTCGGAGGGGGCGCTCTCGGCTGATGCGTTGGCGTCGTCTGCTGAGACGCCGCCACACTGGTGTCTTCTTTCTTCATCAGAGTCTTCGTCGTCGAAATCGGCGCGGTTTCTTCTCGTGCGGCGAGCATTCTCATCCAGTCGACGGCGCCTCTCCTCGGCAGTCTCTACAGATTGTCGTCTTGTTCTTCCTCGTTCAGCATTCTTGTCGAGTCGGCGCTGTCGTTCTTCCTCGGTTTGATTGGCTTGATATTTGCGCATTCGCTCAGCCGCAGTCATAGGCAAAGTGTTCGTCCTCGAGGTTTCACTTTGACGACCTGAAAGTTGAAATAAGGATTTACTGAAAGGCACCTACCTTGTTGAGCTGGGGAGTCCGATGAGGCTGGAGGAAGTGAGGGAACTCGCATCCGACTCCGAGTTCGTCGGGAAATAGACTCCTCACCATCCATAGCGTCGGGCAACACATGATTTCTCTTACAATTAGTGAGGGCTCTACTTTTATACTGAAGAGGAGTCCTCTTCGGCAGACGTCCCGTGTGTAAAAAATTGCCCCCAGGGAATTTCGGCATCTATTAATAGCATCTGAGTAAGACCGCGTCCTCGAATTCGCTCGAATTCGGGCTACAATTCACCTGAAAAGACGAAAAACGCCATAGGGCATTGAACTTAAAACGTTGTAATGCGTGCAGTAAAGCGCTGTAAAGAAAAAGGCGCCCACAGTAGACAGCTGTAAAGAAAAACCACGACTGCTGTAAAACGCTGTTAAGAAAAACACGTTTCCGAGCTCTGGTTTTCTTCATCTGAAGGAAAAGGAAAACGCCAGAGGGCATCTTCGAGAGAGCAAGTCACCCTTGCCTTTTCCTTTGCGTTTCTGACATCAATCATCGCCTGTCCAGCCTTGATCAACGGACAAATCCACGCAAGAAGATGTAGAGAAGCATAGATGTGCTTTAGCAACAGATGGTGTTGGCTTTAGAAAGGCATAGACGTGCAATATGGCTTTGCGCTTCGCATGTGGGAGAAGACAAATATTGCTTTCGGGAGCGCGACGCGTCTAAAAAAGCATAGAAATGCAAAGAAATTATCATCGCAAAGGCTAGATGATTTTGCAAAAAGAACAGCAAAAAAATAACAACTTGACGGAATTGAACTATTGAGTTTAATTTTGATACTGTTTTGTACTCGCGCGATGAGAATTGTGGGCTGACGCATGCTCTGTAACCGAAAAGGCCTTATGGGGTCTGTCCGAGGTCGCGTAACACACACACAAAAAGTTGCTCCTTTCGTTCTAAATTTGTGTTTAACGTAATCAGCAGCACGAATGGAGTCGATTGATGGGTGGTCAGACGGACAGAAACTGCCGTTTATAGATAGTAAGGATAAATCTTCAAGCTCTCAAGCATCACGTGTTGTTCAGTCTTTGGACTGTTGATGGAACCCGGCGAGAGCAGCCGGCAACACTGTTTCATTAGGTACGATCAGGGCTGCGCGAAAAACGATTTTGGCAGACCGAAAAACCGAAAAACGAAAAAACCGAAAAATGGACCGAAAAATCCGAAAAATTCGAAAAAACCGAAAAACCCTCTAAAGAGGCACTCTTTGGTCATTTTTCGCTCGAAAATGCCTTAATGGAGAGCATTTTTTTCAAATTATAGTGGTTTATGGGTGCCCAAGATAACTCCAGCCGAGTTTGCCGCACTTCATTGATGATCATCGTTCTTTTCAAAGTGTCGACGAGAGGAACCGTGTGCCATTCAGCAATTCGGAACACAACAGAAGGTTCTAAAGGACGTTTAATTTGAGTCACCCGCATCTGTCAACGAAAAATGACGAAATTTAGTCCAAAGCATCTCAAAAATGCTCAAATTCTTGTTGATTTCGCTGAAAATCACCCACAAATTTTTTTCGGATTTTTCGGCCCCAATCCGAAAAATCGAAAAACGAAAAATACCGGTCCAAAATGACCGAAAAACCGAAAAAACCGAAAAACGAAAAACGAAAAAGTCCCAGCCCTGTTCACGAGACACTGAACAGCTTCCTTTATTAACCTGTGGTAATTTTCAGGACAAGGAGCATTCCAAAGAATTTCTGATCACAATTCTGAAGAGGCAGAAGGTCTTCAAGGAAGTTTCAACGGACGTGGACAGCGTAAGTTTCCTTTAAAAGAACTCAACCTTTATTTTGTAGGTGTATCACGAAAGCTTGAATCTGGATCCTGAGCAAGCAAAGCAAGTTCCGCTAATTGAGGCGTCGGACCCTCTTTGTACGGCAATCGCCAAGGTTTCGAGGACAAACAAATTTTAATAAGCGGCAAAATGACAGGTGCATCGCCAGCAAAACGAGTGGATCTATGACACGTTTGCTCAAGTGCGCCCGCTGGAGCTGAAGGCATGCCGAATTGTCATTGACATTCAAACAATGCTGGCCGACAGACGTGAGGTTGGTCTTAAAGCCGAAGTCGGGTAAAAAGCGCCGGCATCTGCAGGAGACGTTTACGAAAGCAAAGGCTCGCGCTACAAAGGTCGGCAAGGAATGCAAACAACACTGTGCCGAAGCTATCGCAATTCATGCGAATCTGAAGAAGGTTGGTCCACAACAGTTTCGAACAATTTACCGCTAACGTGCGTTTAGCTCACGCAGCAGTTTACTGATGCTCTCGCTTTCTACATAACTCGTGTCCAGAAGAAGAACAAGTCGCTTGTGGACGAGATTAAAGATTTGGAGGGCCAACTCAAGAAAATGGTATTCGAGGTCTTCAAATCCGAAAGAAATGCCATTTTCAGACCGACGAACGTGCACCTCGCGCAGAGAACCTGGTCAGATTCGATTCCACTGCGGCTGAACTACAGGATCAAATACAGAAACTGACTGTAAGAAATGTTTTTCCGATGACTCTTGAAGTTGGCCGATCCCGGAAACGCGAATCTGTGCACCTTTGAGGCCAACTTAAAACAATCTCAGACTCGTCAAATGCAGGAGCAGACCGTCATCCAGCAAATCGATCAGACCCTCTATGATACCAAGATCGAGTTGGTAGGCGAAATTGTTTGTTAGCTTTGATGGTTTTTTAGAAAGCGCGCATTGCTGAGGAAAAGCTAGGGAACGAATCGATAGCCGCACTTCGCAAAGTGGGGCAGGCCATGAATGAAACAACGACGATGTCAGACAACACCATTATGGCCATTAATGACGTTGTGGCCAACGTGGATGACATGACGGCACAGCTTGACGAAATTGATGACATTAAGGTTAGTTACCATGTCAAAATGGATGAATGTCTCATAATAGCTTCCGAACGTCGAAATTCTGCTTTGTCGAATCGCCATGGGATGCTACCAACTCTTCACGACAACTAAGTGCATCCGCCGCGCACTTCAGCTTTCGACCACGTCGAACATTACGCTAGAGTCAGTAGAGGCGGAAGACAAAAACTACTTTGAGGTTGAAAAATGACTTCACTTTCGCCTAAAGATCAATACTGAACTTTAGGAGGAGGAAAAGGCGACCATCAAAGAGGTCAATAATCATCTTCTTCTACACAGTGCCGCTGCTGAACAGAAACAAGGAGACTCGGAATAGGAACAAGGATGGCAGTATTAATGACTTGTTCCAGCCTTTCACCCAGTTTTTTTTTCGTTGAGATTGTTTTCAGTGAAACATTACATTCCGCCACTGCTTATAACCACATTAACCTTAGTAAGAAAGTTGTTACCACGGTAACGTTGTGACACTTTTTTTGTGTAGAGGTCCAAACATGCCGGAAACAAGTTTAATAGGGTAATATGACGTCGTAGATGACTAAAAAGTGGTCAGAATTGGTCGATGACGTCACTTTTGACCGCTACCGTAACCCTCGAAAAAATCGGGTTTTTTGGATTTCGTCAAAATGCTACAAATAATAGCGCAAAAGAAAGAGCATTCCCAGACGAGTCGAATGATATATGGAAGTGCCTATTTTCCCGTTAGTAGGTGCAAGTAATAGACGAAAATATCTAGAAGTCTGGTTACAGATGTTAGCGCTAATTTCATTTCAAGCATAATTTTTTCGGCTCTGGATATTGTAAACATTCTAAAACTGCTGGAATAGAGCCACAACGCAAAAGGCATCGTTTTAAGCGTTGAATGTTATGTATGACGTCATACCTGACCGCTCCTGGTCATCTTGATCATCCCTGTTTTCGGCCTTATCGATAACCGTTTTCAAAAACAGTTTTGTTTTGAAGGCAAACAAGTTTGCCTACTTACTAAGCGAACCGCGATCGCTTCAGATGGCCAAGTTCGACTTCTTAATAGGCGCCTAAAGCTCTCATCAGCTCAAGTAAAGAACCCGGGTCGTCCTTGGATAGTCTCAGGAGGCCAGTCTAAAGCTCTGGTCAGCTCAAGTAAACTAGCCAAATTTACTAAAAGTACTAAAGGTTTCTAAAAATTCAACGGTAAACAGAGGCTAAAGAATCGAAAAATTTTGCCGAATAATTAACTAAATGGCTTTCGCTTTTGTTGGAATTCTAACTGTCGTCAAACACTTTATTGCAAAAAAAGCCTAAATGCATCTCTTCTTTCGAACACTTTGACAGAGTTGCTCTGTTTTCAAAATGTCAAAGGAACATCCTCTTTCCATGCTCTGCAACAGCCAAGGCGGTCTGCCTAAGGTCTGCCTAAGGTCTGCCTAAGGCTTCTTTACTTCAAGCAGTACTAACCGTCTAAACCACTTGCTCGGTCTTCTAACGACTTGCTCTGCCTGCCTAAATACTTCTCCTCCCCAAGCCTTACTAACAGCCAAAGCAACTTTGCTGGGTTTCCCACGGACCTGCTCTGCCTCCCTAAAGACTTCTTTCCTTCAAGCGGTACTAACAGTCTAAGCAACTTTGCTCGGTCTCCCACCGACCTTCTCTGCCTCCCTAAAGACTTCTTCCTTCAAGCGGTACCAAGAGCCTAAGCAGCTTGCTCGTTCTTTCACAGACTTCTTGCCTTTCTAAAGACTTCTTTCCTTCAAGCGGTACTAAGAGCCTAAGCCGCTTGCTCGGTTTCCCATCGGCCTGCTCTGCCTCTCTAAAGACTTCTTTCCTTCAAGCGGTACTAATAGTCTAATGCAAGCAACTTTGCTCGGTCTCCCACCGACCTGCTCTGCCTCCCTAAAGATTTCTTTCCTTCAAACTCTGCTAACAGCTCAAGCGGCTTGCTGTTTATCCCAACGACTTTCTCTGTCTCCCATCAGCATAAAGGGATTGTCTTCTTTCAACCTCTGTCGACAGTTTTCTGCTAACGACTTGCCCGGTCTACCGAAAGGTTTCTGTTCTTCAAGATCTCCTAAAAGCCCAAAGGCTTACTCTGTTTGTTTAAGGAGATGCAGTAATTAGCGCAGTAAGACACAGAAATAATCTGGCAACTTTTAACTCACAAAAACGACTGATTTCGGACGAAAAATTCAAACTAAAAATTTAAAACAAATTAAAAAATTAAATAAAATGTGAGATTTTTGACTTTCCAACTTTTTGCGACTTTGCTAAGGCATGTTTAGTATCAAACAATCCGCAATAAAAACCTGTATACGATGGTATAGTTTCAGCGCGATCGGTTTAAACCTCTTCGAGAAACGACCCTTTGTCCCATTGTCCCCTTTCGCACTTTCATCGTCTTAGAAATAAAGGACAACCCGGGTCATCCTTGGATAGTCTCAGGAGGTCAGTCTAAAGCTCTGGTCAACTACAGTAAGGAACCCGGGTCGGCCTTGAATAGTCTCAGGAGGCTTGCCCAAAGCTCTCATCAGCTCAAGTAAGGAACCCGGGTCGGCAGGATGCCAGACTAAACCAAGTAGTCCCGTTTAGAAAGCTAACTTTGATCTCATCTTTATGAGAAAGCCAAGTTCTCGCCTGTTAAATTTGTTAATTTAGCGACAAAATGGCACCCCGAGTACGACTAGTGCGCGTATCTAGAATCTGCTGCATAAGCAAGTGAAGATCAAGAAAAGGAAAGTACATTGGCCGCAAACCACCGCTAAAGATGGCAGAATTGAAAATTGACCGCGAGTCATCTCTCACAGTTTCTCACTTCTCTCTCACTGTCTGGCTATCTTCTCTCTCCTTTGTGCTCCAGGTGAGAAGGACACAACTTCCAGTAAGGCGCCTAGGAGACGTTTTGTTTCATAAAGGCCGGCCGAACTATCGAGACGATCAATATAAACGACGACAGTCGATAGCACTCCAGCATCGCCTGAGAGCGTTTCTTGCATTCTCTCCGAAACTTTCAAGGTCACATTACCCTACCTCCTCTTGGAAGCGTCGTGCCAAGGTTTCTCGACACCCATCTCCGTCTCACCTGAAATTGGACGAGCTCCCTGCCGTTTGCTCGCGCAATGACTACCCGTCGCTGTCAGAGCGGCACATCTCTCTCACTCTGTCATGCCATGATGACAGGGCGTTGTGGTTAGTGGTAGGAATTGAACCCTCGAAATCTTGATCACCGTTGTACAGGACTTTATACATCTGGACCACAGAGACACTGACGAACTCTAACCTGAACCTGAAATCTCTCCTGCCCCGAAAGAGCCCACTCCACGGGTACATAGTTTGTGCACCGAAGTTCGTGGCACGAAAGCTTAGCTCTGAATATCAGATACAGGTGACCGGCGCTCCCAACGATGAAAATTGCGGGGTTCGCTTGGTATAACTCTCACAACCTCCATCACTGCCACTCAAAGTGAAAATGGACTTCAACAAGACCTGCCAAAACTTCTCCACCGACGAGCTTTTGTGGGCTGAGCGGCAAGAGTTGACCGCTTTGCCGGTGACGAAGGTCGCCTTGAGCGTAAATCTACAGTCTTGTGCTTAGTTTCAGCCTCGTCGGCAATACGCTCGTCTTTCTCGCCATCGCACGACACAAGTTCGCACTAATCTAACTCATTCCTCTTCCTTCATCTTCAGATCTCAAGTATCAGTAACAAATATTTTGTGTGCTTCATTAAGTGTTACCGATATGGCATCAAGCATTGTCGGGGCCACAGTAATCTTTCAGATTTGCCACAAAGAATTTATTCTCGGCAAATTCTTTTGCGCCATCTTCGCTTATACGGTTTCCACTTAGACCTGCTTTTAACGCTTACTTAACACAGGATTTGTTTGCGTTTTGTTCAACCAACACAATTATGGTAATTGCACTAGAACGCTTCCGGTTAACCGTCCACCCGACAGCCAAGCATTGGACATCTCGACACGCATTCGTCATGATTATCGTGGGAATAGCGTAGTTGCCTCCAGAGATTTTGTTTAGATTATCTACGTACTAGCCGCTTGTTCGTTTCTACCCGCAATTTCCACAACATCGGTGAACTATCTTCCTGCATTTTGTGTGCATGCCTGCGTGATTGATCTTCATTCATATAAAGCTGCATATACAGCGTACATGTATTATCTTCTACTCTTCGCTTATTTTGCTCCACTCGCAGTCAGCGTTGTCTGCCATGCTAGCATATCCGTTCATGTTCGAAAGGTTACATAAAATGTGACATATTAACATTACTTACAATTAGGTGACCTCCAGCACAATAAACAGCGTCGGCGACTCTAGGGCAAGTTTCAGTGCGTCACTCCATGAAATTTTTTTTTGCAGCGGCTCGCCGTTGTCGCTCAGCAGCGGCGAATGAACTGGGTTTTTGCATTCATGACTGCAGCGTTTGCCTTCAAGTAACCAGTTTTTATTCTTCTCATAAATCTGCAGACTGCAGTTGGTCATTTCTTGTCATCTACATGCTCCACCACGTTAAAGTCATTTACCTTCCTATATTGGATGTTCAGTCCCTCTTGTACTTCGCTATTGCGCACATCTTCGCAACCACTACCACGGTTCGAACGACTTTTACTCCCTCATCCACAATGAAATGTTCTTTTTTCAGGTTTGGAATCCTTGGTTGTACATTTCAATAAGCTCGCAACTTCGACACAACATTCGAGCTATTCTGCCAAAGTCCTTGGACTGCCTCTTCACTCTAAAAGGAATTGCCTTGCCGGTTTCGAATACGTAAAAAACAATCATCTACTAGCTGCATATGTCCTTCGTGATGATGAACTGAACGTCTCCAAGTGTTGGCATTAAAGCCCAAACCCAGCAACACGTCAACAACAGCCTTGCTTCAGAAGTTGCGTTTACGTGGAATCGTATTTGAAACCTACTCAAGCACCCAATTTGTCCCAGCATTTATACGAGACGTGTATCGTGGCCGAGGTCGTCGAAGGCTCCTCGGATAAAATGACATGGGAGACTACTGCTAGAGGAGTGCCTACTCTAAAATGATATCGGCTGCGTGGAAGGAATCAGAAAAGTTGAGGCAGTGGTCAAATGAAAATTATACCAGGCATAAAAGGCGAGAGAATATTGCTAGCGCAAAGAAATTTGCCCACCGAGTGATTAAGACGTCATATCGGAAGGGCTTAACATAGCAAGCTGCTCTCGCGACTCGAGGGGATTGAAACAACGCCTCGATGGTGGCTTCGAGAACCGGTGGATAAATTTTCGGACGTGTGTGCGTCGGCGTGCGTCTCCCCTTCCCCCTCCACGTTGGCATCGGCGCTGTCGCGTTTCGCATGTATCTTTGCAAAACTTTACGTCTTAGAGGAAGATGTGTATGCCATTGCAAAAAAGACTCGGGCGGCAGTCCGTCAACCAAAATATAGCCAAGGAATTTTCGGACGGAACACCTGACTACCCTTAAGCGTCGCTCTTTTGCAGGCACTCCCTCCAACGACAGCCACGAATCTGTCTCTGTCTCTCCTTCTTATCTCACTTGTGCGCCAGGTGAGACGGGTGCGAATGTTGGAAAAGTAGCGGCGAGGCCTCTCGTTACCTGACGAGAGTCCTACCTGCTACTGCCCACGAGATTGACCACAGTGCTTTCATTTGCTGAGACGAACCAACTGCTGTCGTGGCATTTCCGTTTTCTTTGCTTTCCTTCCGCCTCAGGCAAAGCGGACTTTGTCGCTGACGACGAATAGAAAAATCCGGGAATGGAAACGCGAAACTGCACTGAAACACCCTTCTCTCTCAGCCCGGAATTTTGTGAGGAGGGCAGAAGGCACAAAAAAGCGTTATGACATTAGTGTTATGGATGCGGTTATGGAAGCGTCTTGACAAGCAACTCGTCGAACGCCCTTCGAAGGCCTTCGGTCATTTGGGTCGCTTCTTCTTTATTTTCCTTCAAATCTTTTTATCTTCTATTGCATGGGGCGAACCTTAGGAAAGCCGGTGCGCGCGAAAAGAGCGCACGTTGCGGTCCGCATCGCACTCGAAATTGTTTCTAGGCAAGTTCCCTCAATCAGGAAGTTAGAGCGAAACTTATAAACTCCTTCCACATTCTAAATCAGAGGGACCGTGTAAACACAGGTGAACACCGGTGTACAGATGTACAGGTGTACACCGGTACACCTGTACACCGGTATACACCTAGCGTGTAAACACAGGTGTGCTGAGTAGAGTTTGTATTTGGTTGCGAGTGGACTCTGTTTTATACATAGACAAGTGTGAAGCAGTCGCTAATTGATTTACTAGCCGCAACTGTAAAGGAAAAGAAGCAGTAACAGCCTCTTAGCTGAAATCTTACTGGGAAAGGCTGGCAAGCAAAGAATCAATGAGAGAGAGAGAGAAGGGGAAAGATTAATACAGTAGAAGAATAAAAGAAGGATAAGAAGATACAAGAAGAAGAAGAAGAAGAAGAAGAAGCATAAAGTTCGCAAGGGGGATGCTCGATAAATTCATCTGCACATTGTTCAAGGCCGACTGTCTGACTGACATCGACGACGGTCGTCGTCTGCTTTGATGGAATTCCGCGAACTCTGGCAATTCTGGTCCGAAATTCTTATTGAAGAGCCAATTCGAACATCTAGAGCATTTGACGACCGGTCATCTCCTTCATAACGTGATCGACCTGGGGAAGAAAGAGTATGTGATGCTCTCATGGAAAGAGCAGGGCGTCGCCTGGCATGTTTTCGTCTTCTTCCTCCAGGCTTCCTTCTACTGGACTAGCTGGGCGCGCGAGGCGAGTGGCGAAGTTATACCGCCGTGAAACTCCGAAGCAGGATTGTTATTCAAGATTGAACCACTGCTTGCGAGTCTTCT
>JAQIXL010002914.1:0-11642 GCA_034700245.1 Poikilolaimus oxycercus | reverse complement strand
ATGGTCTATGGGATTGCTGGTGCGGGCCTTTCAGGAGTTCAATGAAGCTGCCAAAGCACGTATACTGAAGCCTCTGTTAAGGCTGTCTTTGCTTTTTTCAGATACAAACACCACGCGTCTCGAAAAACGCACAAAAGTGAGCCAAGTCCTATCTTGCCCTTGGTGCTTCAGACTATATGGTCTATGGGATTGCTGGTGCGGGCCTTTCAGGAGTTCAATGAAGCTGCCAAAGCACGTATACAGAAGCCTCTGTTAAGGCTGTCTTTGCTTTTTTCAGATACAAACACCACGCGTCTCGAAAAACGCACAAAAGTGAGCCAAGTCCTATCTTGCCCTTGGTGCTTCAGACTATATGGTCTATGGGATTGCTGGTGCGGGCCTTTCGGGAGATGAGTTTTCTTGTCTTTTACGGGTTCGATTAGTATACGTGAAAGTTTTTACAACGTTTCCATAGAAGCTTTAACGAATTTTTTTCACGACCGCGGCAGAGTGCGGATGAGGAACAACTTTTCTGCGGTAACAGATGCGGAAGCGTGATTGGATTTGTCTACATTGTGCGGAAGTGATGGAAAGTGAAGACGGTAGCCTAATTCTGCGCAAGCAAGGCACCCAACGATGCGAAAAGCGTTTTGTGATCGATAAGCTTTATACAATGTTATTGTGGAGTTAGACATCTCAAATGCGACGGAGCCAAAATAAAGCTCTTAAGTCAGCCGAAATTGGCAAGACCGCCGATGAAGTCGCTGAGCCTGCTCGCGCCTTTCTCCAACGTGCTCAGGCCCTTCAAGAACAGTTCTTTGATGCGAAATGAAACTCACGGTGTACTTCGAATTACACAAGTCGCCGGTGTTGCAACAACAGAAAGTAACTGAATGACCAAGAAGCGATTGCTGCATGCAACTGTTCCGTGAAAGCTGAAACATTTGGAGCTTTCATAACAGAAAAGTTGTCAGGTTGAGATGTTAGCTCTTTATTGATTGTGAGAACTCACGGCGCATAATGCGGTAGAGCACCCGGCTGCCTGAATGACAGCCAAAGAGCCGCCGTCACCTGTCGCGTTATAACACTGGTCTGATGCCGACGTACAAGTTACCTGAAACTGATATTGCACACTTTTACACTTGTATTTCATTGGATTACAATCTTTCACATTAAGGAAAATTCTCATTTGGGGAACCTTGATTAACAGTTGACTAGTTCTTGGGTTATATCTGCAGATATTGAAACCGAGTTGCTCACCGTGGTTGTGCCAACTTCCTCGCCGCGAATGTAAGTGAATCCCGAATAGCACTCTAGACATTCAGCAGTCGGGTATTGAAGCGCTTTCGCTGGAGCGAAAAGCAACCCAAGTTGTTTAGTGGATGAAATTAAGGTCAAAATTGGGTTCTGGCTCAGTCTCAATGCTAGGTTCTACCCTGTGATGGCACAGAAGTGAAAGAGAGTTCACTTTATTACACGAGAATAACCAACAACAACAAGAAATGAGAGGGCGAACAAAGAAATAGGGGAAAGCAACCGCTTTCCGCCCGAGCTCAAGCAACTCTAAATAAAAAGGCACGCAAGCACTGAAAGTCAGCAAGGCGCAAACGTGGTGCGCGCAATAAGGCCGGCGATAGATCAAAAGTTGGGTAGATCAAAACACATGTCTTCGCCTTAGTGAGAAGGAAGGAAGAATGAAGAGGAAAAGAAGAGGAGAAAGGGAGAATTTGGTCGAGCGGTTCCAGGGATTGTCAAGTCAGGCAAGCCCGACACAGCCACTCCCACAATGATCAGGGCGATAAAACATTGGAGTCTCATTTTAAATGAAGATTTCTTGAAACTCAATGGAAATGAGTTCACAGACACTCGTGGTTTATGGGTGAACTTGGTCGGTGCCAGACAAGAGAATGACACTGAGAAGTTGGCTCGACCCCTTTTCACTCGTCGGCCTCTTTCCAGGTTTTCCCGAGCATTTCCGGCCGTCTTGAGTCAACAGACTTCTTTCTCACTTCAGACTTCCCCCTCTTCCTGTCTCAACTGAGTCATTCTCCTCTCCACAACCACCATCTTGTTGTCATCGCCCTTCACGAGACCAGCGATGTTGATCTCTGAGACACTTCATCACTACTAGTTTCTTCCAAATTCACCCGTTTATGTATGAAATACTACGAACGAGTGTCCGAACAATGAAAAAGAATATAGTTTTGATTTAAAAGAGTTGTAACGACTAGAACACTCAATGTTTATTTTTTCAAAGAGATTCACTTTCCAAGATTGAAAATTCCCGTGGCAATATCCTTGAGCTTGCTGGCACCTTTCTCCAGCGCGTTCAGTCCCTTAATTAGAAATCAAGGCCGACGAGTCAGAGCTCACCGTGTACTTGGAGTTGCATAGATCTCTCGTGTTGCAACAACAGAAGCTCACCTCCTTGCCGCCAAGCTTCTGCGAGATGCATTTATTGCGAGCAAGCTGAAACCGATTGTATCGAAACTTCAAGCTAATCGGGGGGGGGGGGGGGACTTTTTTAGTCGATAGCTTTTCATCGTCAATCAACGATTCGTCGTTGATTGACGATGCATCGTAAGCAAAGAAATGCTTACGATGCATCGTATGGTGGAGCAGCCGGCACCTTGAATGTTCGCCAAGGCGTGAATATCCGCCGTCACGTTGTAGCAGTAATCACCCGAGCCAGAGCAGGTTTGCTGAAAGATTTCGTGAATTATATTGCATTCTGTCTTACTTGCAGATCATTCGTTTTCATGGCCTCTTCATTTTTGAAAAAAAAATGAAACAAATTCGCTTTCATCTCAATTTGAAAGACTTACCTTCGACGTGCCGACATTCTTGCCGCGCACATAGTTGAAGCCCGTGTAGCACTCGAGGGCGGCGGCAGCACCAAGAACTGCGAGGATCACCAAGAGACGAGACGTCGACATGACTGAAATGTGGTACACTAGACGAAGCCTTTCGTGATTCAAGAGTGAGATGTCTGGAGGACAAGAATGGAGAAAGGGGAGAGAGGAGACGTGAAGGGGGCGAACACGATGGGGTTCGCCTTCTCGGCCGACGCCGTGTGTGACGCGGCATCGACTGAACTGAAAAGAGGCGCCGTCTCACTGAAATTTTGGCCCCGGCACAGGGACCTTCAAGTCAAGTTCGCTGATTTGCTGCTTCGTGAAACTATCGATGACCTTGGAGAGTGTTTCCATCTCTCCTCTGGCTCTCTCCTACTTCAGCTCCCATCCTCTCTTCAAAGACTTTGAGACCTCGGCAATCGATATGAACTAGGGAGCAGAGGCGGCGTATTGCCGAAACCGGGCTGTCACTCAACAATTGCGATGCCCGACGATGGTGTAATCAACACTCGTTCTCGTTCCAGCGAGCGGCGCGTTGCGTTTTGAAGAGAGAAACAGGATCAGAGGAAAAACGTTGAGGCATTTTTGTGGTCTTGAGAGAGTGCAAGTAAAATACAATTCTCTCCTTTCAAAGAGACTGCTCTCTATCAGTGTCACGCCGACGCCGCGTGAGCTTTGTCGCTGTTCGCCATCACTTGCTCGACAAGGACCGTCAGTCTTCTTCTAGAGATTGAGAAACGTTCACCGATGCTCGAGAAGCACACGTAGAAATGCTGATGGGCGAAAAGAAGAAAAGGAAACATTGTCTGAAGTTGAAGAATCTACTAGCCAATTGGGTCTGCAAATCAGATAAAATAAGCGGTCAAAGAGATGAGAAAACTTTAAAACCCAGTTCAATTCAAGCAAATGACAATCGATAATATACGATTGTGCTTAAATGAGGTACATACCTACACGATTGCAGAAAATGATAAGTTTCATGCGTTGATTGAATGTTTTGGAAGTCTGAAAATTCTGCTAATCAAAATGGAAACCAGACATTGAAAATGGCAAGAAACTCTTTTGTTTTAACGTCGAGTTACGGAAAACCCTTTCTGGCTGGAAAATTCAACGAACTTTCAGTTCCAAATCCGAGAGTCCCAAAAAGAACGAATTCATCACCTTGCAGTGTCGAACCAGTGTCGATCCGAGCTCTCCTGCCGGCAGTTCGCCATCACAGGGACCACCGCCGCCGGCTACCCAAGAGGAAGACCCTCGTTTAACCCGCCTTGGCAGCGTGGACAAGTACGCCTAACCCATAGTGCCTCGTGCCTACGGGCCTCCAGGACCTCTTTGGCCAAAATAAAAGCTCAAATCCTAAATGTCGAACCCAGAGAGAGCCGAGTGTATCAATCCGCTTGTAAAGTCTCACAAACTGGCCTTCGAACAAGCGAGACAACTTTTCAAATCTCTCTTGTCACTGGCAAGAAACCGAGCCGATCTTCCACTCGACACTCTCTGTAGCATTCTACAATGTCCACCTCGCCGAAGTCTTCCTCGAAGCTTAGCAGTGCCGATTTGAGAAGGAAGTGAACGTGAACTTTCAAGTTATCGTCTTCGACATTAGTCGAGCGGAAAAAGAATTCATTTCCCTGCAAGTCGTTCGTTTTTTTTTTTGAAAAAAGACGCCGTCTTCCCGACGCGTCACAGTTTTCTCCATCCCTCTCTTTGTCTTTGGAATAAAGCTGTTTACGAGTAAATGAGAACGTTAAATACTATGAAGTTTTCTTAGAAGAAGTTTGTTGCGGGCGGAGATTGTTTCAATTTTCTGCCGTTAGATTGGCTCAGTGGACATGGACGCTTTCAAGAACTCTTTGCAGAACTTTCTCACCCATCTGGGAGGTTTGCTTGCTTTTGGTCGTCACACCGAATTGCCGTCCACGCCTTTTCCCTATTTAACCAGCTTTGATGACGCGTGAAAGTTCCTGAGGGTGTCGGCATGTGTAACAAAGTCTCCTTGTGCCCCCTTCCCCCTTCCGGCCACTTGGATCAACACTCTCCTTCACAATAAAACAGCTTTCCTCCCTTCAAGGAGAGTTCTTCCTCTCCTCCCCCTTCGAGTCTCTCTACCCACAAATTGCCACAAAGCTTTTAGTTCCCAACGCGACTCCTCGTCGGCCTCTCACTCAGTCTGACGAAAACGCATTCCGAAGTCTGGCTCTTCGCGCCAAGAATTCTCGTCGAGACTAAATGCTTTTATGAAAATAGGCTTGTTGGACTCTTGTGGAGCATATGTAGACATTTGAGAGGCGATGACCTTGCTCGTAGTTGTGCCAGCAAACTTCCTTTGCGCTTTTTCAACTCTGGAAATTGAAACACCTTCTTGCAAAGAAATGTTGAGGAAACAGTGGGTCTATTCCTCCTCTATAGCGCTTTCGCACTTTCGCACTTTCTCCCTTTCGCACTTTCGCACTTTCGCTGTTTTGGCTCATGCAGATGTTCATCTGCATGAATTCCGAAGCTGCAAAAGCGCAAAAGACGACCGCTCGATGTCTTCCAAAAGGGAGAATGAAGCCTCAAAACAGCAAAAGTGCGAAAGTGCGAAAGGGTGAAAGTGCGAAAGTGCGAAAGCGCGAGGAATAGGAGGAATAGACCCAGTGAACGCTCATTTCGTTGCAAAGCGCTGCATTACGAGTGTTGTCTGTGTCTCACCACCAACGCGTTGACTCTCTTTTAAAGCGTCGCTCCCTCCCGCCTTTAGGAAATGTCTTCTTCGTAGAGAAGCGCATGAGCAGCTTTCCTCGACCCGTGATGATTCGGCTGTGAGAACGCCATTGAAATGCTCGCTTGTCCACCTTCGCATTCAACGTTTTCAGCACCCTTCTTGACCCGGACAGAGCTTTGCTTTTCATACGTTGGAGAGTCAACACGGTGCGGTGTGACCCTCAGCACTCTCAACACTCTCCTCATATCCATAAGTCGTCTCTCCTCGTCTCTTTCTGCGAATTATCGTCGCTCTTTTACGTGCTGGCACAGTTCGAAATAATAGGATTAGATGGTTGAAACAATATTTTCGCCCGTCCTTCAGTGCCCCCGTCGGACGAGAGTTTGTGGATGAAACACGCGTAAATGAGCTGCTTGCTGTTTGTATGATTCGCCTCGATCGGTGGTTGGGTCTATTCTCGAGGCGTCCGCCGTCATGCTGGCGCGTTTTTGATTGTTATCCCACGACCAACAGTCCTGGGAGCGGGCATCGGCGCTGTCGCAAGAGAGAAATCGTTATTGAACAGAGTTGAATGTCTTTATCTAGGCGTTTTATAAGTACAAGAATTTGCAACTTTCCGTCAAAATCGTACGCTAATTGCTATTCTGAACCCGTTGTTTGTGCAATGCAGCGCGCTGGTGATCCGGAACCGTAAACTGGGCCAGCCTCTTTCTCTCGCTGACCGCGTCCACATCGGCGCCGCCCGGGTGTGCCACATCATTTATGAACATCCTTTATGGTCGATTCGCCAAATGGGCGCAACCATAGTCTATTAGCGCCCATATTCTGACTCGGCGGTGGCGTTTGCCGAAAGTTACATAAAGCGCGTGTCGTTGTTGGGGCTTTGTACCTAGAAAAAGCATGTTGATTCGTGAACCATTGAAGTTCTCTGTCTTTTTTATAACTTGTCGCCGTCTGTGGAACTAAAGAGTTGTTTTTCAATCGTGAAAAATTTCTGTTAAAAAAAGCTCGTGAGGAACGTGGTATCCATCGTCTAGCATCGCTGTTTGAGAGTTTGGCCGTCCAGTATGCGTTGCCTTTTGCTGTGAGTGTGAAGTTCAGAGATCATTCGACGATGAATGAATGTGTGAAGAAAAGAGTTGTTCTTGCAAGGGCCGTCTCCCCTCTGCCCCCTCGCTCATTAGAAATGTAGAGGCGCTGACGGGAGAAGAAAGACGAGGGGAACGGAGGAATTTCGCCTCCTCAACGGGGTGTCGCCGCCATGTCGGCTGGCGGACGCTCTTTTTGTAACTTCTTCGAATTTGTCAGGGAGACTTCACCGGCTCTTGTTGTTGAGGAGATGACCTCTCACTTTCAATTTCATCGTCGATTTCTCGTAAGTGACTATTGCATTAATGTGCACCAAGCTTCATAGAGAAAAAATATATTGTCTGAACTGCTTGGCCCTGTCAGAGCGCTTTTTATCAAAAGAGACTAAAGGCACTATATTTACCATGGTTTCCATCTCTATGGATTGTCCTGCCGCAGACGCGCCCGCCAGCAGCTAACGACTTGATCTCTCTCTCGTCGTTTCCAGGGAATGGCTCCTCCAACGACTCGTGTGGTCCTCGTGGTGGCGTCGGCCTTCATCGGCTTCCTCGTCGTCCACGACCTCTATCGGGCGCCCTCGTCGAAGATCCGAAAACAAACCGAAGTCGTCAAGTCTGCTCTTGGTATGCTTTGTCCCCGTTTCCTGTTTCTTTTGAAGCCGAAGAAAACACAGCTTAAAGCGTTCAGTTAATCGCTTCTCGGATCCGATGATAGCCAGTCTGAACTCGGATCTCTTCAAGCAAATCCGCGATCTTTATGTTTCTCAGGTGAAACTCATTGTTCTAAAGACGAAGAATATCTAGGCGACGCAAAGAAGAGCGACGATGCAAAACTTGAATGACAACGTTGGCCTCTTGTACAACGCTCTTGTTCCAGAGGTGAGACTGTACTGAATAAGTTTCAGCAACATTTCTTGAAATGCCTGATATCCATGGTCTCGTTCCGCCTTCTTCTCTCCCGAGACGATTCAGCCTTTGAAATGAATAAGTTTCACGAGTTCCATGCCCACAAGCTCAAAATTGTCCCGAATTTCAGTTTCTGTCATGTGCAGCTACCTTTCTTTCAGGTATTGTGTCCAGCGCTGGTGCGAGTTGGTTCAATCGGCGATGGCGGCAAGTGGACCTGTAATCCCTTTGTCCTCACCTCGTCGCCACCCTCCTCCGCCACCCAACAGTCGTGCGCCGTTTATTCAATCGGTAAGCAGGCAGACACCTTGTTTACTGTTTATCCATGAAGTAAACAACTTGCTTTAGGTGTCAACGGTGACATCTCCTTCGATACGCACATTCAAGAAATCAACAAACAGGCTTGTCGACTCTTCGCTTATGATCAAGTACGTTTTTTTTCATTTTCGGTATTGCACATTTTAGCTCAATATAATGAAATTGACTCTTTCAGGGCGATCAGCCAGCGACGCTAAAGGATCGCCTCAAGCACAGCCGGGGAACCTTCAAGCAGGCTTTTATTGGCTCCCAGACGGATCCGGCCGCTAAGAAATACCGATTATTGGTCTGCGACTTAAAGCTTCTTATTGACGTTTTAAGGATCTGATGAGGGAAAATGGTGATGATCGCATCGAAATCCTCAAAATCGACATCGAAGGCAAGGGTTTCATTTTTGCTCCAGCAAGCTGATTAGGAGGAGAATTTGCTGTGATGCCGCTTCTCATCAAGGATGTCAGGATGTGTCAAGTCCTCATTGAAATCCATGGAAGCGCGGATCAAGTCCGAGATTTATTGAGAACATTTTCCGAACAAGGATTTCTCCTTTTTTCTTACGAGGTTCATTTTTGACACATGTTCATGATGAGTTTAAGATCAACGGCTACTGGCATAATTTGGCCGAGTATTCTTTTATCCACAAGGATTGCTTGGAGCGGTATGGAGCCCTATTTCTAGCAAAATATCTCAGTGAGTAGTTACTTCGTGAATACCAGGAGTGTTCAGGCTAGAGTTGCTCTTTCTCACTGCAGAAGCTATGAAAAAGCTTCCATTGAAATTGACGGGTATAAGTTTTCCTTTTCATTGTGTTTCATGGTGTTTCTTATTTCCTCCGACAATAAAGCGTTCTTTTAGCATTGCTTTTAGTGCAAACGTCTCTAGAGCGAAATTCCTCTCTCTTCGGATTGCTGACAAAAAAGACGAAAAAAGTTATTGTATTGTACTTTGGCACCAAAGAGTGCCGACTACTTCAATGGGACAGAAATTGCCGTTTCTCGAGAGACATCCTTTTAAAAGAACTTTATTCCAAGGGAGCGAGATGGAGGGCCCGGTCGAGGAGGAGGGAGAGCGTGTCCACCGAGAAGCTCTTGTACTCGTCCATCTCACGCAGCTCCTTCACCACCGTCGGCGAGGCGATGCCCTCAATGACAGAGTACTTTAATGCAGTTGTTTCAAAAAGCGAAGAAACCTTGAGGACGGGCAGATGGAACTTGTCGGCGAGGACGATCTTCTTCTTCGTTTCGATGGTCGCCGTCTCGAGGAGCCAGTCCTCGCACTGGTTCATCACTTTCTGCGCCCCGAAACGACCCGTCAGCTCGAGCAGCGACTCCACGTTCGCCTCTGCATACAATTACTTTCGCATGCAACAAATATTTAAAAATAAACCATTGAGGAGGTCGCCGTTGACTCCCGTCTCTTGGTAGCAGAGATGAAGGAAGTCGATGATAGCCTCGAGGGCGACTTCTTCGACTCGAAACTGCGAAAGAATTGTAAGAGACCACACAAAAGTTGTGCAACCTCGTGATCGGCTTCCTTGAAGTCGGAGAAGAAGAGCGTATCGAAGTAGGTGGAGTGGACGGCGAGGAGACCCTTCGAGACATGGAGGCGTGTCTCCTCCACGACGAGCACCGCATCCGAACGGCGCGTCGCCACCGTGAAGTCCGTCAAGGGAAGTCCCCTAAATGTTTTTATTCGTTTTATGCTAATCGCTAGCTGACCTTGTAAGAAGGCGCGAACGCTCTGGAAGAACATCCAACCCTCGACCATCGAGGACGAGTTGCACGCCAGTCGGCGTCCTCTTCAGGCTTCCTCGGCTCGGAACTGAAACCAGAGCCGTTATCAAAGCCGAGAGCTTACAAGAAGTCATCAGCACTAATGCTCAGCCTAACCGGAGGCTGACGAGCGTAGCCAATGAAGATAACTCATAACCAAATCTACCTGATGCCATGCAAATTGCTTGCAATTTTCTTACATCATGTTTTTTTTGAATCACCCTGGCGAAAAATATTTTGAGATAGTTGCGCTTATTTAATGGCAGCCGTTCAAATAGCGATTAACTACGACAAATACTACAAATTGAAAAAAGAATAGATGGGTGACAGCGTCCCGTTTCTATAGTTCGCCATCGAAACTCTGTGGATGCCGCGTCAATCAAACACTCAAACTTTCACAATTATCGATGCAGTCCGCAAAGTCTCTTGACAGTCAGAACTTCAGGCTCGCCTTCGTTGCTGCATGCACAGTCTAGCGCCTTCTGAAAATCAGAAAAATGCCCAAGTCCAACTCTCAATGAATTTCAAACGTCGCTTTTTCCTTATTAATGCCCTAATTTTGATTGCGTTCGCTTTCTTCAACTTGTATCCATCAACTACGCGAGAAATTTCTTCAAGCGCATACCACGAAGGTATATCAACGTTGATGTTTTGACTTTTCAATGTTTAGCCAATCGCGAGAATATTGACGAGCTTGTTGAGAAGACAGCATCCGGCAGCAATCTAACAAGCAGAAGAGATTATCGCTTCAACGATTCCGTCTACTATTCGAAGCTTCACATTTTCTACACACAAAAGCTTGAATATCGAAAAGAACGCATCGAATGGCTTCGGTTACATTCACCCAATTTGAGTTCCATCTTTAGCGTCCTTTCTTCGGAGGTTTAATTCTGACTCAAATTGATTTAATTATTGATTTCAGGTTTATTGCCCGGAGATTATACGAATCGGAAGGCCTGGTGATGGCGGAAAATGGTTGTGCAATCCATGGGCCATTGCTGCAACAGCGTTGCCATCAGCTGCCGCTCAGAATTCTTGTGCCGTCTATTCGATAAGTAAAACTTTGACAAGAAAAAGAACAACAGAGAAGCAGGAATCAATGGGAGTGTATCGTTTGAAGAAGATCTTCAACTTCTTACTAATCGTGCTTGCCGCATTTTCGCCTACGACAAAGTTTGAATTTTTAATTTCGTGTGCTTTTCTAGTTCTAAATCTTTGAACAAAAGTTTCGGAACATAATTTCAGAATGATCAGCCATCTTGGGTGCTAAAAGAGATGGTGAGAATTGGCGTCGTCTTCAAAAAAGCCATCGTCGGACCGTTTTCGAATGTTCAACAGGGCGACTATCGAGTTGAAGTGTGTCTTTTCTCTTCCCTTTATCTTAATTTCAAGGATTTGATGAAAGAAAACGACGACGAACGTATTGAAATCTTCAAGATGGACGTGGAAGGTGATTTTAGAAGCTTGTTAGAACAGCATCTTCAAGGAGAGGAAATGAAAGTCCTTCCTTGGCTTCTCTCTCAAATCACAATGTGCCAGATCATCGTGCGAATTCACTTGAAATCCTTTGAGACGCTCGAACTTCTGAGATTTGCGTCGCAAAAAGGCTTTCGACTCCTCACATGCGAGGTACCTTTCTGTATGGATGCTTTAGCAGAAGGAATTTAGATGGTTTCAGATCAGTCCGCGGACTACTCCCTCATTCACGACGATTGTCTTGAGGCTTATCAAGCAAAAGCACTTCCACGTTATCTTTCATGAAGGGATTGTGTAAAAACATGACCACATGACCAAAAGCATGACCAACCAAAAAATGACCAAAAACATGACCAGTGCCCAAAAGCTTGACTAGCAGCCAAAATCCTGGCCAACAACCAAAAACATGACCAGAACTCAAAAACATGACCAAGCTCTAAAACATGACCAGAACTCTAAAACATGACCACGCCTCGAAAAACATGACCCGTGGCAAAGTTGTGCCAAAACATGACCGAGTATCGTTCATCGAGAGCAACAAGTGTGT
>JAQIXL010002913.1:0-11643 GCA_034700245.1 Poikilolaimus oxycercus | reverse complement strand
AGTTCACCGTGAAAGATGCACTTACTTCAAGCGCTGTCAAAGAATAAACGCGACGCAAATGAAGAAGCGCATAAAAAATACACAAGAACGTAAACAAACGTTTTGGAATTCTGATATTCTGCGGGGGAAAATCGTGAACTAATAACAGCGGAACCGCGACGGTCTCGACGTGATCAAGCCCGTTTTCAGTGAAAACAACCAACACAAAAGGCTCATGGCGTGTAGTACAAGGATTATGCTAACCAACGCCGTTGAATCGAATCGACAAACCATATTCACAGACAGCTGTGGAAAGGCTCTGAAAGTTCGAAAACAAGCAGAAGTATAAAAATGACTTCCGCTGGAAGCGTCTCCTCAAATTGAGCCCTTGGTAAAATGACACCGTCTATATCTGTGAGTCTCGCCTTCGTTTAGTGAAAACGCACAATTTCTAGATCTTCCTGCTACTGTCTCTTCATGCAACGATCGGGTTCTCCCAGAACTTCTCATCAGCACTACCACCTGACGCATGCCCAGCCGGCTCTTCCTACAGCCCATGCGGCAACCTCTGTGAACGCAAATGCGGAGAATCCTGGCCAAAGGTTGCAATTCAAGGAAAACTTTTCTAATAAGCGACCGAGTTGTAGGCTTGCCCCTACATCTGTGCTCCACCAGCTTGTGCCTGCATCTCCGGTTATGCTCGTGCCGGAAACAATGGAAGATGCGTGCCGGTAGCACTCTGCCCGTTTACATGCCTTCCAAACACTCAATGCAAGAGTGAACAGGATTGATGTTTATGTTTCTTCAGCTTGTTCCTGCCATCAAGTTGGTGTGCAATTGTATGTTTACGCAAAGCTTGGATGATAAAAGTAACCGAAAAACGAAGACACAAGCAACAGACAAGTTAATACACAGAACTTAGTGGCGCTCTTCTTCTCACAATCAGCCACTCCCGTCTCGAAGCTGATCTGAGTTGGGGGCAGTTCGTCGAAGTGTTTGACAGAAAAAAATTTTGATTTAAACTTTATCGATTTCGCAAGCCATTCCCTTGTGCCATGTTCGCACTTTCCGTCATTCATGGCGAGATATCTTGACAGTTCGGTTTATGCGAAGAAGAAAAAGCGCGAGCCACTGTCGAACGTATCGTCGATAGGGTCGTGTGAGGCCGACGGTGAGAAGGCAGACAATCGGCGAATGTAGAGAAATGGCTCGAAGAGCTATGTTAATAATGGCGGTAGAGCTGGGTAATCGAAAAAGAAACGCTGTTCCGGCGGCAACACCCGGTATGCCATAGTTCAATGCGGGAAGAACGAACTAAAATGTTTTTAAAAATTCTTTAAAAGCTTCACCAAAATCAGATTGTTCCGCATGAACACTATGTGTCGCTTGTAGAGCGTGGAACTCAAGCGATTCCGTTGAAGATTTCGCCGCAATATGAAGACACAGCCGACAGCACCCAGTACTGTTATCTGAGAGAATTTGGAAGTGAAAAGCATTTTTTACAGCTACAGCAAATGAGCCGTACAAAATTAGAATTGCCACAACGACGGTCAAAGTCGATCTCTCGGGGTCGCAAATAATCAGAGAGTATCGGTCAACTAAAACTTCAGCACCAGGGTCAATCTAAAAGCTCTCCAACAAACGTCTCTTGAGCACCTCTTTGAGGAATGCAGAATGCTCTGAAGGATCAACTAATGCTGCGATCCCAAGTGGATATGCTATAACGAGACATGAGCCAAACGCAAAGAATGTGGCTAGGAGCAACGTCTGTGGACGAAGACGCCAGAAGCTTCTCTCTGGTAATAACGTCTGAAAAAAACTTATTTTTTATTTCGTAAAAAATCGCCTACTAGAAATCGATACATGAACGTAGCTGGCATAATGGACGCCAATGTAACTAGAGCCGTTACAAGAATTATCTGCAAAGTTTGCGTTGGGACGGGAAAAGAAAAGCGCGTACTATCTGAGCCAAACCCGAAAAGTGAAATATCCGAGAAAATGGTCCATCAAAGGCGGTCATTATCAACGGCGGATAAAGAATTGGGTCCAGGAAGAAAAAGCCCAGCCAATCAGAGGCGACACTAGCAATCTGTAAATTTGTTGATGCATTTTTTTGCTTATTTTAAAAATAACAAAAGAAATGTTAAACTGTGAAAAACGCACAATATAGGCAAAGATGAACCAGCGATAGGTTCGCATTTCAGTAGGTGACCTACGAGCTACCAAAAAGAGCGTCGGAATCGCTATGAATAATGCGCAGACCATGACGATCACGGTCATCGAATAAATCCAACCAGGCAGCACGTAGTTTGTCTCAAGCAACATCTATTGAATTGTGGATAAAAATTGCGGACAGCAGCTCAATCTTAAGAGTAACTTAGTGTTGAAGAGAATTCTATGAACATGTTTGAGAGACTTGAATTGCGCGCAGGAACAGGTGTTGGGCACACGGAAATGCCGCCCTCGTACTGCGCTGTGCTCACGCCAAGGTGGGCAAGTTTCCCACCTGCTAGCCTGAATGGCTAAGGAGTTTACCCTTTTATAATTGCTAAGTTATATTTTCGCTTTTGCGACAGCTGAAGCATCATCATCATCATTATTTTATTTGAGGGTTCATAAGGCAGCACACTAACAATGAACACTGGGAGGGCAAGTTGCCCTCACTTAAAACAAGATGATTGACGAGGATTCTCGAAGAAAAGGAGGTAAAGGGACGGGGAGTATGTAAGGCGTCGATAGAGGAGACAACGGGGGTTTCGATTTCTTTCTTTTCGATTGCTGGGACGGTTGGACGAGGGGGAGCATTGGGCGCTGGGAAACTTGGGTGGCTAATTGGGGTGGACGGCGACGGTCTTCTTCTCGCGCACGATCCACTCTTCGACCACCTCCAACTTCACCAACTCGAAGTTGCGCACCGTCCAAAGCTTCTTGCCGGCCGCGTTGTTCCTCTTGATGGCTTCTTTCCAGCTGCGGCGATATGCCGTCAGCTCTGAATCGCTCATGTCGCGCCGAAGAGAGAAGGGAACTCTCTCCTTTGCGCGAAAATCTCCAAACGTTTTTGCGAAGCGCTTCGCCACTTCAACAGAAGGGAAGGAGAGGCGATGGATGCCGTTCCTCGCTCCTTCTTTGCTGAGTCATGAAGCAGCGTCATGAAGTTGTGACGCAACATTAAAATGCAATTCAGAAGTCAATTGAAAGATGTCGTTCTGAGAGTTTTAAAAAAACCGAGTTCATTTTTATAGAAAAAAAACGCAACAAACTATCAAAGATGTCACCCTTGATCACAGTCTTTTCTCTCATCTGCATCACAAGAAACGTCCTCCTTTCTTGCCCTATAAATCTCGAATTATAATGCAGTTTGAGTTGTTTGTTGAGTTGTTTGCAACGTATTTAACGTGCCTATGAGCCGCCGATCGAGGGGCATGCCCGTTGTTTTTCCTGCCGATCTCAATTCTGCCTAGGGCAAGCCTCGATTTGATCATCAAAAAGAAACCGCATACACAATTGCTCGACCGCTCATCTTCAAAGAGTCCACCCTCCTTTCCGTCCTCAAGTTTCCTCCCGCCCACATTCACAAACAGATTCGCAGCAGCATGGCGACTCGTCTTGTCTTCCTTCTTCTCCTCTCCAGCTTCTGCTCATCTGTTCCCTCCTCCTCGTGTTCGGCTTGTAAGCCAGGCTGGACGTATTGGCCGGAGACCGACTCCTGCTACAAGGTTTGCAGTCTAAACTTGTTGCTATTTTGTCTTTTGTCAGAACATCTACGCTTTCAACTGGGTGGACGCCGAGGCGACCTGCAAGACCTTCGGAGCTCATCTTGTCTCACTGCACAGCAACAACGAAACTGACTTCGTTGCATGTGAGCGCATCTTTTGTTTGGAAAAAACTTCGTCGTAAGTGGAGAAGAAGAGTCATCATTGAAGAAACTTCTTCAAAATTGATTCAACTGTCATTTTCAGCTATTGCACGAATCGGACATCCCATTAGCAATGGTGGCGATGTGACGCTCATCGGTCTCTATCTTCATGACAGCGGTCTCTGGCAGTGGACTGACGAAAGTGAGGTGGACTACTTGCGCTGGGATCCCGTCTCGCCTTCTACAAACAAATATGTAAAGTGCTTTGGTCGAAAAAATACTGCTGCAGGAAAAATGCACGTACGCTTCGTTTGATCCATGGAATACGCCGAGTGACACGTCTTACTATCTGCACTGGACTAACCTCGAGTGTGGCAGCGCCCGTCGCAACGCCGTCTGCAAGATGCCAGCGTCACACTAACAGCCATTGGCTCATTAAATTCTCGCTTTAACAATGCACACTCATCAATAATTTCATCAAGACACACTTCTTTATTTTTCTTCCATTCTTTTTCATTCAGTAAAAGAAGACATTTATTTCTTCCGTCCACCGCCTTGTGTGTAGTCCAAGCAGATGCAGAGAAAATTGGCGCCGCATCTGCACTTCCATCCCACAGGGCATGGCGGATCATTTCGCTGGCAATAGATTTGACACTCCACGAAAAGTGCAAGCACGCTGAGAAGCAAGAAGATGAGGCTGAAACGCATACCTGAAAACTTTATCTGCTATGCGCGTGAAAGGAGCGAAAGCAGCACAACACGGCATGTACGCGCAAATATTCGTGAAAAGGAAACTTTCTTTAAGAGAAAGGCCTTGCTCACGTGGCGCCAATTCATCGGCAACTTTCACGTGAAATAAAGCATAGTGAACGAAAGGAAGCGAAATGCGGATTTATGATCGTTGGGAAAGCGCGTTGTTTTGAAAGTCGCCAGCTCTTCTGCCGCTTTCAACCCAACCATGCCTCTGCTTTCCAGCGAAAAATGATTGCAACCCGAAACCGAAACCTCTGCTAGATGTCGACAGGTAAGCCGAGTACAGAGCACCAAAGGCACTTTATAACGTGTCTGTCTTATACGCAGAAACACCTCAGTTGGCTACAGCCAGATCAATAGTCAGGCGCCTTTCCAGCTTTCACTTCTTCAAACCTCTTTTGACATGGGAATCTCTTTCTGCCTGGTTAGTTTGCGGCGTTTCTGAAGTGAATTCAAGGTATTGTAGATCTTCATCTGTTTCAACCAACCCGACTGTCCAGTCGGATCATTTTTTAGTTTCTGCGGCAATGCTTGCGAGCAGACTTGCGAATTATTCTTGCATGTAAGAGATTAATCCATTTGGCTACCCAAATATAATGCTCATATCAGGATTGTCCTCTGATGTGTGACTCGTCAGCGTGCCATTGTGAAGGTGACTACGTGAGAGGACCAAGTGGACGGTCTGGATTCGGAAAAAAATGTCAAATTTGAGGCTTGCAGATGCATTCCGTACTATGAGTGCCCAAAACGTAACACAACCTTTTCTGATGGTTCATTCATGAATCAAGATCCTGATCAGCTGTTCGCGTGGGACTGCACATTCGTACGCGTTCTTGACCACGTCCTGGCGTTCTTTCAGCGCTTCAGTCATCCTGTTTACTCAAAATAAATTAATGCTCTTCCGCAGACTCTTTCTGCGTCTCTGCGTCTCTGTCTGTCAATCGTCCCAGAATGGCCATCTCGTTGTTTCCAACTTTTAGCTCTTCTTATGCCTTTCTTGCGTGATGTACCCTCTCCAGCTTGCAACACGGTGGTTTCGCCTTCCCGGCTCCAGCAACTCGCGAAGGTGATGGCCGAAGGCTTCTCTTCGGCGGATAGGAGGCGAAGAGAGCACAAGAAGAGGATTACTCGTCGCATACGAAATGACGAAGGTCAAGTTCATCAAGCAAAAATTCGACGAGACCTTTGAGCGAGCATAAAGGTGCCTCTTCGGACGAGATGAGAGGATTTGCAAACCAACAATTTTGGATCCTCTGCCACTTTATTAAGAACGTGATCAGTGTGCGTACGCTTGAAACGCATCCATTCAGAGCTAGACAGGGCGGTCTCTGCCATCGAAACGTCCTCATACCATACGAAGAAACCTATTCTACGAGAAGCCAGGAGCTTTTTAGTGGAGCAAACAGAGACTTGTAGCCCATAAACGCAAATTATAGACAAGATTGCAAGATAAAAGGCCTTTTTAAACCTGTGGTTGGAGTGTTTACTTCAATCGTGGGCTCTTCGTGAAACGTCAGTTTCTAGTCTCACAATCAGCAACTGGCCCATTCGTGCGTGCCTATACTCTCGCTACGCTTAGCAAAACGAAGACCGGTGATGAGTAGTGCTCCGCTATACATGCTTTTTATTGAATTCAACGAGTTTATTGCTGGTTCAATCGCTGTCGTAAGTTTCTTGGCAAAACGCGACAGATGTTTCAGGTTCTGAATGTGCTTCTTCTTTGGGCAATATTCTCGACGACAGACAAAAACTGGCTCACCTACCGATTCTTTCTCGCATTGAATGCCAGCTGCGATGTGGCCTTCGCAACACTTAGCATCATGGTGCAATGGGTTTTCTCAAAATTTCTTCGCCTTTCACGAAAACATCATTTTTAGTGCTTCATCACAAACAACTATTCTTTCTACCTAACAGCCACCGGACCTATAACTCGATTGCCCTTGTATATCGGCATGCCACTATTTATTCTTTACTGTAATTTGTCCTGTCTTTCATACCTAGTAGTGCCGTCGACTTACGTCTTTCGCTACTTCGTTCTCGTCAAGTTCGTGCTTCATGCGAAAAGGAAACTTGAGGTTGCAGAAACACGCCCGCTAGTTCTCAACCTCGGCTGATCTTCCTGATAATTGCAAGCACGTTCGTTCTTCAGCTTCCCATGTGCACTGGCTATATTCTCAACATCACCACACAAGGAGAAGCCGAGAAGTATCGCCAGCTCATCGAGGGTCTAGTTGGTCCAAGGGGCGACAACATCATGTTTATCCATGGACGCAGTTTTGTGCGTTTATGAACCGTTTTGACGACGTTTTAGGGTGACATTGGGACCCTATTTATACTGTTTGCATGCTCTCTGCAGATGTTCGGCGCGTATGTGACCATCTTCTTCTGCTCTATGAGGATCATCCACTATCTGAAAGAGCGACAAGGCTCTTTACAGCCTCGTACACGCGTCATGCATGCCAATCTTTCACGAGGCCTTATTGTTCAGGTAAATCAGTAAGCTCCAAAGTATCGTTCTTCAGGGCATCGCACCTTTATTCTTTGTAATCGCACCGTGTAGTGGAGCGATTATGGCCTTCTTATTCGGTTTTGATCTCGGTGTAATCGGCCCATTCATTCCAAGTTCCTATGTCTACGTTCCCCTTTTCAACTCGATTGTTTCCTTTTATTTCTATCGCCCTTATCATTTGTACTACCTTGCCAAGGCAAAGCAAATCTCCAATCTTGTCAGTCTGTCCTTGTCGAGTAATGTTGTGCAGCAGAATGCATACCAACACGAAGCTGCGCCAAATTGATTATGCACAATTTTGAAAACTCTCGCGCCAGCTTCGTCAGGGAAACAATAAAGCCTCTTTTTGTCCCGTATTCCTGCTCAATAGTGTTCCGCGGTACATTGGCTGGACTAAAATTAACCTCCAGCCCCCGCAATGATTGGAACTGCGTCGTGTTCCTGTGTTTGCCACGCAAAAAGTCGTCTTCTCTTTTCGACATCAAATATTACGTGCGCCTCTAGGGCGATTTTGGTTCTCAGTCTTTTCTGACGACTGATATGATAAGAAAAATGCCCCCGCTATCCCGCGAGAAAGCGAGTGTGAGTAAGGAAGGTGCGAAGGGGGAACAGGAAGTGGCTGCGTAATTCGGAACGTGACAATAGAGCTGACGACATAACAAAAAGGACGCGTTCCGAATGCCTCACGCAGTTCGTTTTTTCTAATGCTGACGCAGCATTCCACTAACAAACAGTCAACAAGCGAAACAAACAACAAACAACTGACGACTTCCGTCTCGGAGACTAAATGACGGGGTTTGCGAGGTTCCCGTGACTCATTGTTCACTTTTCACTAACAATCAGCCATCTTAATTAGTTGAAGGTGCCAGGGAGGAAGTGAAAAAAGAAGAAGGAAGAAAAAGCGAACCGTCTTCTAGAGCCAACTACAAAGTTTTCTTTAATGTTGAAAAAATTTCCGACCGCAAGAAACCTCACAAGCAGATTTCTCCACAAGCCTCGACGCTCCGCATTCTTCAATTGAAAAAAATCCGAGAGGGAAATCTGTTTACTCCCTCGGCGCCTCGTTTCAATGGGCCCGCTGGGGCTTTTTGGCCAACTTCCAACGTGCCAATTTCGTTCTTTGAAGGCATCAAAAAGCGGCAACTTCTCGTGGAGACAATGAAATGACGTGTGTTTCCATTGGAAGAGGGTCTTCTCTGTCAGTTTTTCCTCCAGCTGGCACGGATGGAGTTTCTTCTCTCAGCCTCTTCTCCTGGGCAAGCGGCCAAAGTACGCACTCCTCCCTGCAGCTAGGCGCACGTGCATCGACATGCTCGTTTTACGACAATTGTCCCTTGCAGCCCCCCGAGGGGGCGGAGGATGCACGTTTTTTCTTTGTCCACCACGTTGAGAAAAAGGCGTCATCGGGTCATTTATCAGCATGTCGCGCGGTTCTTCGCCGCCTCCTCCTCGGATCCTCGCCGACGCGCCTCGCCCAAGACTACGTGCAAGGCGATTGGCGCCAAAGCATTATAAGGCAAATAGACAATGCACACTCAGCCTCTTCACTCGCCTTTCTCAGTCATCAACATCTTCAAACAGGGTCGCGTATCCTCTTTCCTTCAAAATTTCTGCAGCTTCGTGGTCTTTTCGATTACGAGCATACAGCACACACTCTGAAAAGATGCCTAAGAGTTCAGCCACGTGCTGTCCCCTTCGAGTTCGTGCAAGCGGTGACTGTCCTGTGAGGAGCAGTGGGAGGGGGCTTCCCCACAATGTTTGCTCAGAGTTTTCGCTGACCGAAGACTTCCACGCCCCAAGCCGGGGGGAACGTGCGGAATGGCGCTGCACGCCCCCCTTTGACGTCGTCAAGAGGCCCGCAAGCCCTATATATTCGAAGTGCCAGTGCAGAGGTCCAAATCCGTGTGCCACACTAAGCTGGAAAGCGGGGCGAGAGAGTGGCCTTGCGCACTCTTTGCTCGATTAGCCGCTCCCGGAAATGGCCCATCTTCCTCATTAGCTGTTTTCTTTGAATTGCCAGATTGCCTATCCTCCCCAAAGAATGCTTGATGGTCCAATAGCTCTCGTGCAGCCATTGTCGTAACTTTATTGTCACTGTATGTACATACAGTAATCATTCTTTCCTGCAGAAAACCTCACCATGTCGCTATCGAAGTTCACTCCTCGAGCCCTCTCCACTCCAGGAATGATCAGGGTGTTTTGCATTCGAGCAGCATCGACGGCTTCCTCGTCGCCACCGCCACCCGCAAAGTTCCAGCTCACCGTTCCCATCAACGAGCAGGGCTTCTTCTCCTATTCCCGCAATTGGTCCCGCGACAAGAAATACGCCAACCCAATTCAGCAAGGCGACACCCCCATGAGGCATGCAGCTAGGAAAATTACTAATTAGAATTCTAGGTTCATGTTCCGACGCCTGAAGCACGCTTACGAGGTCTGGCCGTTGGTCTTCCTGATGAGCGCCTGGTTCACCATGTTCGCCTTCGTGTCCTATTGGAGCTTCGGAAAGATCGAAGTCTGGCTTGATCGAAGTAAGTTAGAATAAGAGAAAGCAAAAGGGGAGGCAAGCGATATCAGTGCATGCCATCTTGCCTCCCCAGCTGCACGCAATAATGCCGCTCGCATGGAGTTGTGGGGGAGGAGAAAAAGCGTGAGCCTCTCTTTCTCTGCCAGCTCATAGCTGAGTCGTCACGTAGCGGCAGCGGCTCTCACGTAGACACGCCTCTGAAAGGAGACACTTGCTGGTGGCTCATAGGGTTCTTTCTGCCGTCAGCGCGTTGTTATGCGAACCTCCTTGTGAATAAAGAAACAGAAGAAAAAGAGAAAGGAACGCTCACTTTTGCAGGCAATCCCCTTGCACCTTGGGACTGGGAACGTCAGAGGGCCAACTACGACAAGAACAACACCGTCCTGTAAGCTCCATTTCCACGATTTGGAAACTTGTCCATTTGCAGCTTCGACCTAGATGGACGAACCCACAAGCGCCTGGAAATCATGGAGCAGCTTCAGGACGAGATGCTTGAAGCCGCGAAGAAGCGCGGCACTCGCTAGTTCTCCTTCTCATGGAGAAATCATAAGATCTCGAACCTCCCTTCCTACTCCTCCTCTCATTTATCCCTCACTCCGCTGGTTGCAATTCATGGGTAGTTTGTGTGTACATTTATTTGTTCCAAAACCTTCTACGCGATAAAGAACAATATTTCAAAATACTTTTGTATTTCGATGAAAAGTACGAAGAACCGGATAACATATGTTGTTTGTCTGTCTTACACCTACAGATTGGGCGGCGGCTGGCAGATCAATAAGCAGGCGCGTTCCGTCATTCTCCTCATCGAGTCTCGTACACCATGGAAATCTCGTTCTGTCTCGTAAGTAAAAAAGGCTCTCATGCCACTTTTAGCTTTTTCTCTGTGTAAACAAACCAAAATGTCCAATCGGCTCATTTTATAACGGCTATGGAAATAATTGCGAACCGTCTTGTAGTAACCGTGGCGACCCTGGGGTGAGGTTTCATGTTTATCTCTCACGACAAGAATTCAGTTTTGCATGTTCACTCGCGGTCCACCCGCCTGTCAATGTTTCGGAGACTATGTGAGAGGACCAAACGAACAGTTCGTTTTTTCTCAATTTTTTTCATTCATTTCAGGTGCATTCCATTCTGTGAATTTTCTTTATGATTCTACTAAAGGCGTTTCGTACCCTTTAGTGAAATGTCCTGATGATCTGGCCTCATCTGAGTACTTCTTTGATCGAATGCTGGGTAGAATTTTGGCGTTCTTCGAACACAATAGATAATAAATAATGTGGCGAAGATTGTTGCACTATGGATAACGTTCAATAGTAGAGTGTTGGCTTTTTCTGAACAGGTTTAAACTTGGCAAAGTCAAAGTCAAGTGTTGCACGGAACTTTTTGCCCCCTTCTCTTTTTCTGGCCCTCTATCATCAGCAAGATGGTCGTGGAGATCTTGTTCTGTTTGCGAGTGAAAAGACTCTGCAACTTTAAGCTTTTCCTGTGCTTCAAAAACCAAAGTGCCCGGTACATTTTTCATGGAGAGGAGCAACGGTAAGATCTCGATCCTCCCCTCTCTCCTTCTCCTTTCATTATCCCTCTTTCTTCAATTCAACGCAATACAGAACTCTTATAAATACTTCAATTATTACAGAGAACCAGATCTCGTTTGCAACTTGTCTGTCATATAAGCGACTCCGGGGTAAATCAATTCTAGGACGCCTGTCTCTCTTTCTGCTCATTGCGCCCTCAGCATGGAAGTATCGTTCTGCCTCGTAAGTCTAGCGGTTGTTTACTGCGTTTAGCTTTTTCTTTGCATCAATAAGCCCCAGTGTCCATTGGGTTCTTATCTCAACGAATGTGGAAGTTGCGATTCAATCTGCGAAGAAGTTTACGAGCCAGTCTCTGTCAGACTGAAACAAGGTCCGGTACAGGGGGTCACGGATTTGGCTGAAAATGTGTCTCTAGGGGTAATCGACCACGCTGATCACGATGGTAGCCTTCCCGGAGCGCAAAAATGCGATCTAGGTCGGCTACCGT
>JAQIXL010002912.1:0-11643 GCA_034700245.1 Poikilolaimus oxycercus | reverse complement strand
GGGCTGACGGGGTTGGCCAAAAACCGGGGTTTTCCGGGGTTGACGGGGCTGGCGGGGCCCCGGTTCCCAACCCTACCGGCTATCAAGCTGTCAGCGCTAATATCACGTGACATGGCCGCTTTTCCCTTGCTTGCCAAGCCACAACTCGTTCTTCCTTGCCATTCCTCGGAAAAGAAACCCGCAGAGAGGGCTGCCCGAGCATCGTCTAATGAGCCGGGTTCGAGTCCTCCTCGTTTTAACCGCGCTGCCTTCGAGGCGGACAGGTTTTGACCTTCCCCAGCCGCCATCACAGGAAGCGACCGCTCCCCTCTACTCGTCTAGGCGATGGTGTCGCTGAACGAGCCGCGCTTTCGCTGCTGCTGCGGATCGTCCAATGTCAAGGTAGAGATACTTTTTGTTTGCTAACCGTGGTTTTCAGACGGGAAGCTGGATCATCGCCGGTTTCCATGCTGCTTGGATCCTTATCACCCTCATTGGCTTGATCATCATTGCCGTCGCGGCGACGAGGGAATACGAAGGCGCCTCGCTGTCTGTTCCACGTCTCATTCAATGGATTGTCGAGGCCATCGCCGTCATTGCCCTCTTCGTCGGGTTGTGGCTGGAGAAGGGCTGGCTCCTCATTCCCTATCTCGTCATTTTGGTACGTTTCTTAGCTTTATCAAATCAAACAGGTTTCTTCTAATGCCATTATAGTGCAGGCGCTGTTTATGTTAGAAACTTTTATTGTTTTCAGGCCCTGAACATCATCTTCATCTACATTGCCATTGCGCTTCTGTGGCTCTTCCAGATCTACTATATCTTCGCTAAGCATGATTCGGATATCCGCAAATGGGGCGAGGAGGCCTTTGGAACACAGTCGGTCTGGCCCGTTGTTCTCATCACGGCAGCCATTACGATTGCCTTGCTCGTCCTGGCCTTCTTTCTCAAATGGATCTTCAGCATCATCTATCGAACTCGAAACTATTTCAACGAAAAAGACGATGAAGTCCGCGAGAAGGCGGCGAGGGATGCCGAGATCGAGAAGAAGTTGGCCGCAGCACCACAGTTGGAGTTCTTCCCTAGCGACGTAGTTCGCGAGAAGACCACCTCGCCTCCTCCCGGCTACAGCACGGCACCCCGCAATGTTCCGGCCGCTGACTATTACTCGCCACACAACTTTGATGTGAGGGAAGCCCGCGGTGGCTTCACGGACAGGATTCGACCCGAATCGCCTCGTGGCTTTGGATACCGAGAGGCGGAGACCTATGTCGAGCGACCTCGCTCGACATACGATGAGCGACCTCACTCGCCAAGAGGCTTTGGTGATCGTTCATACTCGCCTCGTCGAGACTACTAACACATGCTCATTTGACAAATACCTTTTACAAATACCATTCAAACGCAACTATCGATCATTCGGAATAAACAAGCATCGTTGTGGACTTAGTGAACCTTCTGTGCTCTGTTATAGAAGACAAAAAGTTGAAACTCTTCTCGCTCGCTGCTTTTTGACAACCCGAATGAAGTGGCATTTGATTTCAAATGGAACTGAGAAAGCGCACGGCATTACTATCAATCTCTTTATGATCACAAGTGCTTCAAATGAAACTACGTCGAGCGCAACTATTCAGGCTCGATAATGCTAGCAGTGTACCAGAACCAGAGACCGACACCATTGATGCCGACGCAGGCGAGGAAGAAGAGAAGACAGAAGAAGATGAGGAACATCCTGGAGACTCCTTTCAACAATAGAAGCTCTTTCACCTCTCAAGCACCGCAGCGAGCCAATCATACTCGAACTCCGGAATCGTCCGATTGCACTTCGGCGTCTTGACTGTTGTGAGCTTGAAGCCATTCTCTCCTTCACCTTCCTCCTGAAGAGCTCGGACATATTAAAATGAAGGAAAGTTGCATGGGAAAAGCAAATCATGAAACTTCTTCAAATTCAAACCTCAGCCTTGGCAGCGGAATACGCCTCGCTCATCGCGGCTGGTGTTTTCAAGCCGACATAGCGACCCCATCGCTGTGCCCACTCCATAGTCTCTTTAGGCGGAGGGACACCATTGATACTTCGTTTCTGAATGAGTCTGCGTCCAGCATTAGACGAAACCGTACTTGAACGTTGATGACTAACTGCGCAGCAATTGTTGCCAACGAGATCAAGATGATCATGCTTGAGTAGAACCAGCCTAAACTTCTTTGTTTCCTTCAAGAGAGGACTTGCCAATGAGCGGAACGAAGCTAGATGTGCTCGGCATCTGCAACCAACTCTCTGCTTTGAGCCCTGATTAACAGCTTCCGTCAGCCGTTCTCTTTTTTGTCTTTGTGCACTTGAGAAGCGGAAGAGAAGGCGGTGAAAGAGGGAGGAGTGGCAGGTTAGTCTCGGTGTAACGGAAACACTTGTCAGGAAGAAAAATGCGGAGATCATATGGAGTTTATGTATCCAAGACGAAAGTCTCAATCTTGAGAACGTTACCGTACCTTGTCGGAGACCATGAAGATCATGATGCCCATCGAGAGTAGTGTTGTGATGCCGAGTGTGATCTTCTCTTCACGAACGTCGTTCACGGAGGAAGTGCTAGACTGTTTTCAAGAATCCAACGATTGAGATGAAGGTGATAAGAGAGTTGGGCGCGATCAGATTGACTACCCAGTACAACGGCTTTCGTCGAATGTAGATGTAGTATTCCAGAAGGGTGTAGTTGTTCGGGCAACAGTTGAAAGTTACTTCGCGGCGTTTTCCTGAAGCTGTCGCAGTTGCAATCTCGGTCTCGGACTCTCTCGATTAGAAATCGAAGAAAAATTAAAACCAATATTGAAGGGTGAAACACAAGCGTTTTCGTAGCTTTTTGTCATAAAACATAACGGAAATTTCAATGCGACGATGGAGATAAAGGTGATGGAAGTAGCAAAGGTTTCTCAACGAAACACGTATTAGTAACACTTGAAACAAAGGAAAATTGAAGGAGCGGCAATGACCTCTGGTACCGAGAACTCTCCATTCGCCATTCTCGATGAGGTTTGACGTCCCAATAGCTTCCTGCTCCTCGAGTGTAAGCAGATAGTCCACCTTCGTGTTGTCATAAGTCCAGCTTCCGATGATCATTTTGCAATGCTGCAGCTGTTTCTCCTTGACGCGAGTCAAACCTGCATGTCAAAAGGGAAGAATCGAAGATCGAGAGTGCAAGAGAAGCGGTACATTGTCGGATAGAGAAGCTCGATTTCGGCTGCCGATGCTCCTTTCGTCACAATCTTCACATTGCCGATCTTCCTCTCGTCACTCATAAAGAGCCTGAAGAACTTCGTTTGATTAGAAGACTCTCACGTGTTGTAAAGCATTGTGTCCGGTCTCCAAACTGCTTCCGCAGGCATCAAAACCTCCTTGATGCCACCGAACTTTTCCGGCTTCCAGCCGAGCATACGATCGAACCAGCGCTGTAAGCTTTTATGTTTGCAATTCGAGACAAGATCAAACCTCGACAACCCAAACATGAAGCGAAATCTGCTGGATAGGCTCGTTCTAAACGAGAAGTCGAACGAAAGAGGAAACCCACGATTTCGATGATCTGATAAAGTTCCAAGGAGAAGGCGACTCTGACGCTCTTGTTGGCTGATCGTTGAGGAATCAGTTGAGGATTGTAGTCCTTCATGATCGCGTCATGAAGTTCGTAGTGCGAAGGTCGGCTTGAGCCTGATTGTGAAAAAGGAATCTGACGAAGCCAGTCTTGCTCACCTTCGGCGACAGCGCAGATCGAAGTGAGAAGAATTGCGATAAATGCGACCATTACCTCAAATCTGCAAGATTTTCGATGTTCTGACTCTGAAACAAAGTTCAACAAAACGTCAAACGAAACGTCAAACTTCGCAGCTTCGTCAGCATCGACTACTCCAGAAAACCAGGAAAGTAAGAATCTAGTGAGGGCACAGGAAGTGCCTCTTCACCCCCTTCGATCCTCCCCCTCGAATGAGTTCACCGACGAACACATTACATGAAGGCAGCTGCTCTACTGCAACATGCACCAGAGTTCAACCAAAGTCCACACAATGATTGGTTTTCTCATAACTTCTTCAATGGCATTCGCTGCAAGTGATGATTTTCGATTTACTCAAACGTCTAGGAAGCAGCAACAATGAAACTTCTGCCGTCACTGTGCTGCCTGTCCAAAAGTTCATCACGTCACTGCGATCTTTGAAAAACGCCGATGCTGCCTCTAACAACAAGAACTCGAGGTTGATTGCGGCGGCCGAGACAGCGCGGGCAACAGTTTGTCCCTCTTTCGGGGTTGTCACACATTACTACGCGCGCGTCAGGCCCTGACGACGATCATCGCTCTTCTCTCGCGCCTCGCTCGAGCATTTTTCTGAGCATTCTGCCTTCTTAGTACGCCCAAAAGTTGACACGTCTCTCTAGTTGCACGACAAGATGGTCGAAGAGATCAAGGGTCTCGACATTGTTCATCTCCATCAGGTACGTTCCTGATCTCGTTCATTGTTTGTCTTTCAGAAAGAGCGCTGGGAACGCGGCAACGAGTACGAGGTCCGCATCCCAAAAACATCGACAGTAGTACGTTTCACTGATTTGGCTTAGAGGATGTTGCAGCTTCTTCATGCCATCGAGGATTCACTGCAGAGGCAGAGAACACTGGCTCAAGCCGGTCGCGACTTCACAATGCACATTTTCAACGGGAATAAAGAGGCTTGTGTTTTGTCTTTGCTTGAAGAGCACTTTCAGGAAGTGATAACGCTAAATCGTCCTCATGCTCTGCACAACTTTGTTCGGAACCAGGAGATGACTGTTGAGTTTCCACCCGGCAAGGCGGTTTGTCAAGCTTAAAGAAAAAGAAAAAAGTGCAGGTGGCCAAGATCCAAGGACGCGAGGAGGCACATGACCGCGTCTATGAGATCCACAACATCTACGGAGACCTCGTCTACGAGATCGTCGGCGAGCGTGGTGTGGCTGCAGCTAAGGAATTCGCTGTAGGTTTTTAATCCGGTTGAAAGTTTGCTCGAACTGTTTTTGTGTCGTAGTTGACCTTGAGGAGGGCAACTCTTGAAACTAACTGTGGACCGAAAAGGAGGCTGCCTCTGCGCGCGCCGTAGTTCACGCCCGGTCGAGCAATTATGGCCGCCGGGGAAGCACGGGCAATCACGGTATTGACTGATTTCGCAACGAACGCCGTAGTAGTGAAGATTGTTGGCCATGTACAAAGGCGTACGAACGATGACGAAGTGGCGTTTGCTTGCTTCTGCAAGTTAGCGAAAACCTGCAACTCATATGAAATTTACCTACACATACGGGTGCTAACAATTAGACGAGGAGAAAGTGAGAGCAAAATAGAAGCTCGTTTATGTACAAAGGTTGCTTGATTTGATGCCGAAACCAGCGAAAATGCCGAAATCGAACAAATGATGTTTGGCAGTTCCGAAAGTGCCAACTGGTGAAACGCAGTTGTAGATATACGACAAGCGCAATGGAGCCCTAGTGGCCAAGATCACAAAGGACTGGTCAGGACTTCGTCGCGAGCTTGTCACGACGGCCGACGACTTCTCCATTTACTGTGAGCCTTATGGGTTCATCTTCACTGAAGACGTTTCAGTCCCAATCGGTGCTCCAATCGAAAGCAAGGTGGCTCTCATCGGCGCCTGCATCCTCATTGTTTGTTCGTTGTCTTTCAAGATTTTTCTTCTTTAGGACTACACGGAGTATGAGGAGCACGATGTGAGTCGTCGCCACTTCTAATTAGTCGAACTTCAACTCCTTCGTTTCCTGCTTTTCGAATCGAGTTCGACTAAGAGTGTTTGTCTCGAGTCTTCGTGCCATCTGGTAGAAACAATAAAGAGAAAACTCTATAAGGAGTTCAACTGTCAAGGAAAGGACATCGAGCACCAGTCTCGTGATGGCCCAAACCCTCCACCTCTTCCTGCAGCGACTTTTTTCCATCCTGCCGAGAATCACCGTGGGTAGGGAGTGTCCTCGTCGTCGGCGTCCTCTTTCCCATCTTCTCCCAACACCGTTAACGAGTTCCGGTTTTTGAAAAGAGGAGGCGACCTGTGCGAAGCGGGTGGACGAAGTTTGTGCTTGCAACGACAGAGTCGCGGTCAGTAGCAGCTCAAGGGAAACCGAAGTGCGCAGCGAAAAGCCAGAGAAAATCCAATTGCGATTTTCAAAGTGCTGTGTTTTTTGGCTTTTTGAAAAGTGCGCATTGTAAAGTGTTTGCTGTTGTTTTTGATTCCGGGGCCGAAAACAGAACACACACCGAGAATATTCCCAGGTATTCATCAAAGATGAAACGTAGCAATCCTGAAAGCTGAAAGCATCTGTGATCGCTTATTGTTAGACTGCCGCGTGGACTTATTCATCATTTCAACTTGCAGACCATATGGTCTTCCTCCAAAACATATTTTCATGACTCATCTTTTTAGAAATAAAGGAGAGTTTCTGGTTCTCAACAAATTCGTCATTCGACTCCTCCCCACTCGAATCCGCTGAAATGAGCCGCGCACGAGCATAAACACATTTATCCTTTGTCTCCTCTCCCCTTCCCCATTCTCCCTTCGGACCGTGATCTACAGCTGCAGGGGCCTTTCTCTCTCACCTCCGTTCCACGCGCGCCCAACAGCCACTCGCCGCCTCGACCTCGTTTCCTCGCCCGCTCGCTCGCCTCTCTCCTCGAACATCGACCGATTCTTCATTGATCCAATCCTTCTTCTTCAGTTCTCGCGTCGAGATGCTCGGCTTCAAAGCTCCGAACCCTGCCATGGAGGTCGTCCATTATGATCCGCAGTATCAGTGCTGCTGTGGGAGTATTCATGTCAAGGTAAGCGTTCACTCAGAAAGCTTTATTTGGTCACTTCAGCAAGGAGCGTGGGCCATCGCCATCTTCAGTTCGGTCATGTCGGCACTCTCCCTCATCTCCCTCTTCGTTAGCCCGATGGAGAATGGGACCTTTATGTTCGTGTGGAGCATCATTGACACGATTGTGGACATCACGGTTTTGGCTTTGCTCATGTACGGGCTGTACAAGGAGCGCCCGGGCTTTCTGATTCCTTACATCGTTGGACAGGTTAGTATTGCCTTTTAAGTATAAGTTGTGCAGCTTATTTGGATCGTCGGCTACATCATCCTCATAGCGATCTGCTTCTGGGCAATGGTTGCGCCGACGTCGGGACCCGGACGTTATATTCGAGACCAGATTGTGCAGTCGGCTGGCAAGGAATACTCAAGCACCGACCCCGATGACTACACCTTCAACTTTGGTTTGTTCTCTTTGCTATACACATGCTGTTTTCTTCTCCAGCTTTGCTGATAAGTTTCAAGCGCATATCAAATCCCTTAATCGACAGTCCAGACGTTTCGTAGAACCTTTACGGCTTTTCTTTGTAGTGATCGTTTGTTTCAAAGACATTACAAAACTTTGCAAATAGTGGCTAGATCGTTACCGTGCCAATTTGCAGCAGTTCGCGTTGTTGCTGCCATCTCGGGCTTCTTGCTTCTCCTCGGTGGCTTTCTCGCTGCTTGGTGGGCCTACGTGATCCGCAAGTGCCATCGCTACTTCAAAGCTCTCAACACGGCGAGACTCGACGGCAGCAGCGGATACGTGAACTACAACGGCAACTTTGCTTGAATTATTCTTACCTTCATCCTTGTCTTTCTCTTTTCATTCACGGGCCCGGTAATTCATTGAGAAATACGGAAACTTGTTTGCTTTGTCAAACTCGATGAAACTTTATAAAGAGTTAGTTACGTGTCCTAAAGCAGAGCGAAGATGTCAACAATCAGCTCTTGTAGAGGCTGAAGCGTGAGACTTTAGAGTCACGCTTTAGAGCGCTGACCGCTTTTGTGTCCGCCTTCACCATTTCATAGAGGCCTAAAAGACTAGTGAAATTTAGAAGAAAGCAGACTTTTGACAGTGTCCTTTCGGATCACTTTCGTGAGGACTTTGAGGACTTCATCCTGAGAGTATTTCTTAATCGTCTTTGCCTCCTTCTCTAGTGCCTTATAGAATGCGGTCTTTTTGAAGCTGTCTGCATAGTCTTGTGGGGCTTTCTGTAATTAGTTAATGCTTTCTCAAAAACCTGCAGCTTACCATGTGCTCCTGAGCCTGTGAAATAGCTGCTTTGATGAAGTCAATATCGTTCGTGCCGTCTTTGAGCAGCGGTGAAATGACCACATCGAAGGCGACTTGGGGAGACAGGAGTTGGTCGGCGCTAGTAATCTCAGACTAAAGCTTCGGTTCGTCAGACAGAAAAGATACCTCCAACAGCTTGGGAGGGTTGATGCCGCTAACGAACTTGTTGAAGACTTCGAGGTACTTCTTCTCCGCGGCCGAGGTAGCGGCGGTTGAGAGACCGAAGAAGGCAATGAGACTGAGAATAACGAGCATGATCACCCGTAGTGCAACTCTGTTTGTTTGGAGATCGCCTTTTATACTCGGCAAACTGCTTGGATTCTTGGTCGTATGATGTGAGACGATGTGTAACTTTCAGTTGGAACTGCCGATCGTGCACGTCGAGTGCACACCAAGGTCGGAAGGCCGATCGTTTAGGAAAGCAATAAGGTTCAGGAGTGGACAAGGTCGATCTGATTCTGAAAGCTGTGAGTCTTGGATATCAGCTTCCGTTCACAAGAATAATGCAGCTGAAGCTTTGAAGTGAAGATATGTATTGTTAGCAGAGACGTGCAAGATCAGTTGCTTTTCAAATGGCGGTCTTCTCTATGATGCCGAGTTTCCAGTCGAGAGGTCACTTTATGACGCGCGCTTTCTCGAAGGTGTCATCAGTGTCGACATAGGGACGTGGAGCGTGGTGCGAACGCCCCAAGAGGGCACGACGGGAAGATGGATCGACAATGGCGCGCCGGCGGGCGATGGTTTCGCCCACTTTTTATAAAGTGCGTCAGAAGTGATTGATGCAAGGTCGAGAAGCCTAGAGCAGTTTACATTCGCCACGTCAACAATTGTCCGGGATTCCAGAAAACAACCATTCTGTCGACCAGAATTTTTGTAAGCCGATCGTGCTTCCGAAGACGTTCATAGGCTTGGCTTTGACGCCTCCGCTCGGCTCTTTCAAAATCGCACCAAGCCTTAAGAAACAACATGCCTTGATAATATATGATCAGGCTTTAACACAGAGCTAAATATAGAAAGTAAGCACAGCGGAGACGATAAATCCAGACAAAAAGGAAAACATCCGATGCACTCGACACTTCGCCGAAGGGACGATTTCCTCATTTGATAGCGCGGCTGACCTGATAACGTCCACTAATGCGGTGCTCACTTCGCCATAGAGACTGATTCAAGATGGTTTGGGGCTTTCCGAACAAAAAAGAGCTTCCATTGTGAGTGCTCTTTTAAATTTATATTTTACGCTTGGTTAAGATTCGTTCAGAAGAACATGACACGAAAGGAGGCAGAGGATCTCGTGAGATCCGGTGGGCCCGGAAGTTATGTGATTCGACAAACGGGAAATCACCTCGCAATGACTCGATTGAAGAAGGACGAAGCAATTAGAAATCATCTTGTTGAAAGCTTTTCTCAAAAAGGTAAGGTTTATTTACGAAAATTCGTACAAAACTTTAGGACGTACAAAGTATTTCATCCAGAAGAAGCGACCATTCAACAGCCTCGAAGAGCTCGTGGAATTTTACTCTAGTAAACATTTGATTTCATTGACAAAATTGCCTAGAATACGACAAAATTTCAAAACCCGTCAGCCGTTTCGTAGCGGTATCCACATTGACATGGCCTCAAGCTGCTCCATCCGATCTGTCCTTTATGCAACAAGAGCCCTTTGAGCCTTTTGAAATCGTTCGAAATGAGCTACAGGTCAACAAGTCAAAGAAACTTGGCGAAGGCCATTACGGCGAGGTACGTTTCGAGGCGACTGCGAAGAAGCAAGACAAACTGTAGGTATACCGCGGTCGGTATCGAGGCTATGACGTAGCGGTGAAAATCGTGAAGGAACAGGGCAGCAGCATGGATCCAGAGCTGCGTAAAAGCTTTATTGAGTAAGGAAATTGAGAGTTGTTTTTTGGCAACAGTGAAGGAGAAGCTCTTTTTACAATTCCAATTCATGTTCATTGTTTAGAGAAGCGAGGCGCATGTTCGAGTTGGATCATCCAAATCTTGTGAAACTTCATGGCGCTTGCACAATCAAGGTTTATCATGGGAGAAACATTTTGAGCTTCATTCAAGGACCCTGTGTTCATAGTTACCGAATACATGGCTCGTGGCGATTTGAAGAAGTACCTCACCAAAAACACGTCTTTGCCTCTGGCAACTCGATTTTCAATCGCTGAACAAGTTACCGTTTGTTCAAAACAATTTTCTTCTTGCAGATTGCAAGTGCAATGTGCTATCTTGAACAGCGTTTCTGCGTTCATCGCGATCTAGCAGCTCGAAATGTCTTCCTTGACGATGATCGGGGTTCGTTATCGGTGAAGGTCGGAGACTTCGGGCTAGCGCGGATCATTCAAGCAGTAAGCACGTTGTAACGGTCCGTCATAGCATCAGAACGGCTATTACAAAACAAGCAAAGCATCGAAAGTAGCTCTGCCATTTCGATCGACCGCCCCCGAAGGCATCGAACAGGGAAGGTAAGGGGTGACACAGAATTGTTGAAAGTGTGCGAAACCTTCAGATTCACCTCAAAGAGCGATGTCTGGTCCTACGGGGTTGTTCTCTACGAAATTTTCACAGGCGGTGGCCGTCCTTTCAATGGTAAAGGCTCATGAAGACTTGAATAAAAGTATAGGCTTCAACACGCCGGCCGAACTTCTCGCCTGTCTGAGTGCCGGCAATCTCCTCCCATGCCCGAATCATCAAGTTCGAAATATTTACCAACAACTCATGCTCAAATGCTGGAAGATGAATCCCAACGACAGACCTGATTTCACCTTCATCCTTGGGTATAAAAAACTTGAGAGAAACAGTTACGCGTTGCAGATTTTGGAACTCCTTCATTCCACGAGCTAGCAGCCGGTCCTCCAGTGAGAGAACTTTAGTAACGTACGCATTTTGACTTTTTCGATTCACTGTGCTTGAATTGTAAGTGCCATTGCAAAAAGTTTGAGTGATAAAGTTTCGAAAAATGCGGCTACCCTCCGAATGACCTTGAGGTGTTTTCCTCACGGTCCAAGTTACCAGGTGTAGGTGTTAGGTGCCTCGTGCAATTTTGGAGACGTCCAAAGCTCAACGAAACACATTGCGGAAGGAGATGGAAGAAGAGTGTTCTCGAATGGACGCACGCGGAGCTAGCATTCTGTGACGCAGATGCCCAGAATGCACGTAGGGTGGAGTTTCACGAGGTTCTTGCACAGGGGCAAACATTTTTTGGCCAAGGAAACGGTGTTTCGAAGATCGAGGAGTGTGTTATGGGCGTGGAGGCTCTTTGCACCGAGATTCCGCGCACATTTATGAGACTTTGTTGACATTTTCAGTCTGGAAGTCGTTGGATTCGGTTATGGAAACAGTATGGGAACAAGTCTAGGCACATTTGAAGTGACAACACAGCGTGGCTGACGACTAGGGTTGGGTTTCGGGTTTCAAAAGTCGGGTTTTTCGGGTTTCGGGTTTTTCGGGTTTTCGGAAAAGTCGGGTTTTTCGGGTTTCGGGTTTTTCGGGTTTTCCGGAAAGTCGGGTTTTTCGGGTTTCGGGTTTTCGGGTT
>JAQIXL010002911.1:0-11648 GCA_034700245.1 Poikilolaimus oxycercus | reverse complement strand
CGTGGGGCATTTGAGCTGAACAATCCGACTCTTCTAATCGTTTTACCGAAGAAGCTGCGAGATAAATCAAAGGTTTCACATTTTCAGGCATTTTTTATTATTACCCTGCAGTATCCGGTATTACACGCGAATCTTGCAAAGAATGCTCATCAGCTTGTCACTCACATGGATCTCTATGCTACACTCAAGGACATTCTTGAGGTAGCCATCATGTTGCACCATTTATTGTGTCTCAGATAGTAAAAACTGGAGTTGTGCCGGATTTCGCCAGGAATCAAATCAACGGCGAAAAGCTGCACGGTGTCTCGCTACTGCGGCATCTGCCACAGCCACGTACCTGCAAGACATTGGGTGTGCCAGTGGAATATTGCATCTGCGAATACAAATATACGGAGAAGTTCGACTTTTTTCGAAATCCAAAACGTAAATTTTTTAGTGAAAATGTTGAATTACGCGAGAAGCTTGGCGAGTTTGTTATCAACACAACAAACTCGTTTATCATGAGAAGCAATTATACTCGAGACCTCTGCTTGCCGCGTCGGTTACAGAGGGTTCAACCCTTTTAGTGAAAAGATGAAGAAGGAAACTATTAGGTGCTCTATGTGAAGGAGATCGACGAGCGCCACATTCAACGCGTCTTCGACGTCGTCGTCCTCGCCGATCTTGCCGACGCCGAAATCAAGGTGCGCAAACTTTATTTTGCTTTTATTGTTATTCGTTTTAGGCATTCGTTCGAATGGACGAGGACGGAATGCATTTCATCGGTAACCAGGACGCCGATGACGCGCCGCCTTTCATCAGGTTTGCATCAAAAGTCTGAAAGAAATTGCTCTTAGACTGGACAGCTATGGCTCGGAAGGCGACTGCGTCGACGTGGCAGCCCTTCAACCGGTCTGCTACTGCAAGACGAACGCTGCACAACTAGCACAGTAAGCCCTATTTGAGTTTTCCGAGCAAGAATGCGTTTCAGCATCGCTTGGGCAGCTCTCTTGCTCGTCCTTCATTGGTCGTCCTTCATGTTTGTTTTGTTTTTTTTCCTAGCAACCTTCGCAGCGGGGATGTCTAGCAGGAAGGCGGCGGCTTCGCTCAGGTCCCAGTGTGAAATAAAGTTTTCAAACTGTGTCGTTTTTCCTCTTTGCATTTTATGAAATCAAAATAAATGGCAGGAAAAAATAAAAATCAATCGCTTTCATTAGTCGCAGAACAAATAGCCGATAACCATGATGGGCAGAATGGCTGTTTGTCGCTTGCTTAGCTTTCGACGAACTAAATTTCAAATTTTTAACCGTCGTCAAACAAATCTCACCTTCTTCCAGAGCTGAAATCCGATAGGCGAGGAGATATTCGCAACTAGTGCCTTCACACGACACGGAGAAGTCGGAGAAGCCCGTTTTGGTCTCGTTGATGGCAAACTCTAGGCTCAAATCCTGAGTCAATGTCCTGAAATCATATTCCATCAGCCAGGAAAATTATTGCCTAACCGATTATCCACGACTTGATCAAATTTGATGAATGCAACGCCAACAATGCTGAGAACATCGAAGGTGATGTTATGGTTTTGTGCAATAACAAGATGCGGTGCGCACTAAAAACATTTCCTCCAAAATTCGCCTTACAGCATCGAAACATTCGCGTCGCATGCCGGCTGCTCCGTAATTGTGCGTCATGAGCACCCCGCTAGTGTTCGAGTGTCCCGGGAGTATGAACTTTCCCGAATCTATTGCAGATTTGTCTTCTTTTCGTCTTCTTTTCTGCGAACCTCTTCTCTTCAAGAGAAATGGCGCGCCTTCGCTGCAATTGTCCAGTTTCACGGAAAAGATGTCCTGTGTTATCGTAATGAAATCCGCGGTTTGCTTCGAATCGCGTCTGGAAGTCTTACAGTATAAATTTCAATCGGATACCCAATGCTGGCCAGCGACGTTTGGAAGGAGACTCCGGGATAGATGTTGATAGTACAGTCTTCCTGGAAGATTTGAATGTTGTAGGGAAAAGATGTTAACGTCAAGATTCGCAGGTAGATACAAGTCGTGCATTAGCCAGCCGAAGGCAAAGGTGTAGAAACAATCATGTGCGAACTCAAGAGGCACAATCCGCGCTTCAAATATCGTTTCGGTTGCATTGCTGTGCAAGATGTTGCACCTTTGAGCACGATCTTAAAATGTTTATTTTAGATAATTATTGCGTTAAGAAAGTAAAAAAAACGTTTCACTCACCCACATATCGACTGACTACAAGAAGCTGATCTAGACCGTCGTTTCTTAGATGCCGGATACCAATTTGATTGTTGATTACAGCTGACTTGCTTGCCTCGGTATTGGGCATCACGACGCAAGGCACACTGAATAGATTTAATCGAAAAGTTGAAAACCCTACTCTACAAAAGGGTAAAGTCTTTCATCGTTGACGAAGATCATGTTGCTCTTGTCCAAAATGTCCAACGAGGTCTGTCCACGACACATGGCAAACATTTCCAGAGGCGATCCAATGGCCGAAATATATCATATGTCGTCATTTCTAAAAAAACTGATTTTTCTTCTCTTGATTAGCAAAAACAACCAGTTTGCATAGTTGCCACTGAAAGAATAACGGCGATATTTTTATCTCCGAGTACAACTGTGTTGTTATTTATCGCATTCACTTAACGTTTTTTTTTTGGAAAAAATATTGCTTACACGCAGCCCAACTAAAGTTGAGTTGCCATTGTCTACTCGTGAGAAGAAGTGATGTTTCCTGAGAGAACGCATAGCAGACCTGATTCGCATCTCCGTAGGCGTTAAATTCCAGATTCAGCTAAATAAATGCCTTGTATATTTAACTTTATCATTGGGCTACCCCGAAATTCACCACATTGCATTGCTCAGGTCGTGTAGAGAGGTCGAGGGTGCCCAATATAGAATTATAGCTGGAATGTTTTTCTTAGTCAGAAGTGAAGGAAGTTCTTACACAAAGAGCCAGTGAAAATCAGTCTCCAGAACATAGCCAACACGAAGGAGATCACGAGCAGCCAATTGGCCCTGCGGCTTTATGCACGCAATCCACGGTCCAGTCATTTCACGTTGCAAATCGTACTGGACATGGCGGTTGAAGCAGTAAAAATCCGGAAACTCGCGATTTCGAATTAAGAGAGTATGATTTCTTTCGATGTTTATACTAGTGGCGTCGAATTCGGAGCAATCTAAAACTTAAAAAAAAGAAGCAAACACCCAACCTAGAAGTCGAACTCGAATAAGAAATCCACCGTGAGCGCCCGTTTCATCTGTCTTAAAGCGAACGCCCAATTCAATGGGTTCGCCATCATCTTTTTGATTCTTCTCGTTGAACATGTATACGAAAGTAAAAGGCTGACAAACGCTTAAAAAGGTCATTAAACATGAATGGAGATCAATAATTCTCACGGTCCAATGAAGAGAAAATCGGTCTGGCAGGGACCATCTTCCCACCAATTCTCCACGAAACTCTCGTTGTTCTTCACAATCTCAAGCGAATCCGTTGCAAAGGCGCATTGATTAACCATTGAATCTCGGTAAGCACCTAAAGAAAGTTTCTCAGTTTCTATTAAAGCTGCACAAATTCATTGACAAACTTAAACTTTGCTTTAAAAAGTTGTTTATTTTTTTAAAGTATGGTCTATTTGGCTACCTTCGAGGCTTATATGCTCGATCGTCACGTGTAGCTCCAATTCGTTTTGACTTGGATCAGTTTGGACGAGCGGAAAGTAGCAGTTCTGGTCATTAAAATAATTTCTTCAACCAAAAGTGACCTCACCAAATCGTTAGCGTAGAGGCCATCACCAGTGGTGAGTAGAAACTCTTGAACGGCGCTGGCGCTACTGCTGAAGTCGATGCGCATGCCTTTACATGGGTCTTCTTTCGTGGGATTTTCTATCGTATAAGAAGGAAGAGTCATGAACGCATGAAACAAACCTGTGCTGTCACTAGAAAAATTCGCGATTGGAGCACTCATCACTGTGAGGCCAATGAGATGCTTGTAGTCAATCTCGAAAAGATCTTTTCCAGGAGTGAACCCAAGTTGAAGAATTGTGCCAACAGCTGTGAAAGTTACACGTGGTGGAAAATCTATTGAGGAGTAAGTCGAATTCCTAAAAATTCGACAAAAATAATATCAAAACTATTTTAAAAGCCAGAGGATTTTAAAAAACTGCTCACTAGGATTGGGAATCGGGCGGGCCAGAAGCCCGAAAAATCGGGCTAAGCCCGACTTTTTTGAAAAACCCGAAAGCCCGACTTTTTCAAAAGTCTGAAAAGCTCGAAGGCCCGAAGGCACGACTTTTCCCAAGCCCGAAAAGCCCGATAGCCCGAAAGCCCGACCTTTTGAGCCCGATTCCCAACCCTACTGCTCACGCTTCATTGAAGGTGATAGAATCCTCGTGGTCTGTCTTAATGGTGATGCAGTCCGAAATGGACTCAGGCCAATAATGGATGACAACTTTGAAAGTCGATCGCTCGTCCGCAACAAAAGTCCACAGGCACGGAATGAAGATCAAGCCATCTTTAGCGTCCATATTCCACCACATACTCGAAACATAAACAATGTTATCGTAGGACGCCATATTGAACTGGTTTGGTGTTGGACAATTCTCTCTATAGTCCTCTAAACATTTCATAAACTGATTGCTCCTTAAGGCCACTCACCAAACAGTTGCAACTCAAGAAGAAAACCTGCCCAATTGAAGATATGCCCTGATTCCTCAGGAAACTCGACCACAATCGTGTTAGTCTCGTTGGAATGCCCGATCATGACCTGATCAGGCATCTCAACGCTTCCCAAATGGTAAGGCAACGTCGTATCCAACTCTCTTAAACCGAATTTTAGTCTATCCAAAATCCTCCTACATGGTTGCTACAGTTTGCTCGAGATAGACGTTGAACGCGTAGTCGACGGCCACATAACCGTGCACCGGTGTGATTCGAATACCTCCCGAGGGCAAGTCGGGGATCTTGGCCGACAGTCGACAAACATGGGGCAATCGGCCATCAACAGCAAATGACTGCGGATAGTTTGCAGAACGAAAACGAACTGGCTGAAGAGCTCTAAAGAAGCACTGCGACTAACCTCGAAGTCGAGAAGTGCTTCCGTGACACTAATCGTGGAGTCGTCATGACAATCAAAGACTTTGAGAGCTTCGATTTGGAGAAGAAAGAGAAGAAAGACGAAGGGCAGCCATTGTCGATGCCACATTTCGGCCTCACTCAGACAAAAAGGTTTCTTCCTTAATCTCATTTTTGCCCCGTTAAAGTCGATAAGGAAATCAATCAAAGGTCTGTTCGCTTGGTGAAGATCAACGCAGTCGATGAAAGCTGGCATTTTGAGTGCGAAACGTCTTCAAAAGTCGTTTACCGATTTCCGTTCTTATCCGAAACGTTTCTCCACGAGCAGCATGTTGGTACAATAGTCAACAATAGTTGAGCCCAAAAGTTTTCGGCATTTTACTCTTCCGGCGATCTCGCCCTTTCGTTTGAAGGGCGTCTTCCTTCCCTCCTCCGCTAATCGTCTTTCCAATGCGCCTTTCAAAGAGACTCAGCGACCAATCGAATCCCTTGCCTTTGGTTGATTCTCGACACTCCCCTCTTGATCAATGCTGCCATGTCGTCCTCGGGTAACCGAATATGCCGAAGAAGGCGTGAAATGGAGCTGCCAGACATTGTTCACTATTTATAATTCAAAACAACAAGCATGCATAACAAAGGAAAATAATTAATTCTCGCTTATTTCTGTCGACGATGCAGGCATGACTGCAGCATCAAAAGAGTCGTTGCAGCTCTCATGTCGTTATCGCCATCGACTCTCGTTCACGCGCCGGCTCGTCCCCGCCGGTTTGCTTGCTTTTTTTGCGTTTCAGCCTTTAGGCAACGGCTCGTGAGCAATGTCCAGAAGAGGAGATCTCCGAGCGAATGTCTCCAACGTTTGTTCTTCGCCTTGTCAACCGTATGGGAGGCAGACCATGCCTAAGAAGCTATTGAAGGAAATTTTCAGGCATGCGGAAGCATGCTTCTGGTAATTATTGTTTTCTTCGTCAAGAAACCAGCCCTTGAAACGACAACATTCATTTCGTTGAGAGGAACAAAAGCGATAAGTCTTTCTCGTTGTAAGTAAAATGCACTCTAAAGCACAGACGCCCATTTAGACATCAATACTAGCACAAAGGATGTCTTCAACGAGTGTCCTTTGAGCGACTTTGACGCCCCCGATCTTGAGGTTTGCGTTAAAACAGCTTCGACGGCATGGCTTTCGATGACTAACAATAAGCGGAAATCGATTGGTTTCAGCTTTGCGCCTATTTGAGAAGCCGTGGCCCTCCCGATGAGAACCCTTTCGTGTGCAAGAATTCAATCTTCGAATGGACAAAGATACGCGACGGAGTCATCTCCTTTGACGAGCGCGTTGACCTTCAAAGAGTAAACTGCACTTGTCGGTTCGTTGCAGAATCAGCTGAAAAGAGTTTCAAGATGTGTCTACCTAAAGGACTTTCACATGGAATGGCTTGGTGCGTTCATCGAGATCAACGCCACACGCCCAAACACGACCGGCTTTGTCTTCGACTGTGACGTAATTCAGGTCTGCCTCACGCCGCGAATAAAATTTACGATGAAGAAAAACAGCTAAACAACGTCGATGCTTTAGATCCACTGTTCGGAGCACAATGAGACAGCTGACGATTTCCCTGTTGTCTACAGCAACGTTGCAACGCAGATTTATATTCCCAAGCCCGAGTTTGTGAATTATTCAATTATTTGCAGAAACAACACAATTGTATTGAAGCCTGATGACCGATTTCGACCCGACGTCCACATGATCATGCTTGACTCGCTTGCCAGCAGTCAAATGAGGCGGTCCCTTTCATGTCCTCTTCCACAATGAAGGATTCAGGAGCATGCCAAAAACTGTGGAATACCTTGAGAAGGAGTTAGGCGGCTATCACATTCGACACTTGAATAAACTGGGAGAGAACACTCGGCCCAACTCTTACGCCATCTTTTTTGGTAATGGTTCTTTGTCTCAAATCTTTGATGACAAGCTTAGGCAAGTATCCACGTGACGTCGATTCTTCCGTCTACGGAGGGCAGTATCTGCCTGCCGATTGGGACGAGGATCAGATGTGCAAGCGCTACCTCGACAATGAATCTTTTATCATGACCGAATTTCGAAAAGCCGGTGCGTCTAAAACAGCTTTATCAGAGTAACTTCCAGGCTACACAACAATGCTCGCCGAGACCTGCTCTTATTCAACGATTTTCTCTTATTTCGGCTGCAAACACTTCAAGTATCCTCCTTGCGATCACTGCCTTGAGTACTGCTTTCGAACTTCTAACATTTGTTTCTTTTTCAGATCCTTTCGATGGCGCTTGACTAAAATTAGAAGGTCTGAAAAATCTCCAGTGGTTTGTTGCAAAAGCGTTTGTCTAATACTCTAGAAATTAGGCATGTGAAGGAGTCCATAGAACAATGCTGCGATACTTTGAGCAATTTCTTACTGCTCCACAAGAAAACGGTTAGAACTTTTATGGTTACAAAAGAACAGAAAAACCACTTTCAGGTAAACCAAAATTCAGTCTGAGCGTAGATGTCGATGTCGGACACGAGCGCGACAAATTTTCTTATGTCGATGAGCCGTTACGCGACTTCTTCAGCAAAAACAATCATCATGTAAATTAATTGCAAATAAAAAGCAAAAATTTGCCTGCTTTCCAGTTGGATAACGCGTTTGTCATCTTGATCGGCGACCATGGCTATCGCTACGGCGAAGTTGGACTTTAATTTCATTCAGTGTTCCCATTTTTCAGATCTTATTCACAAAACGAGGCTCAATTGAGCGAAATAATCCCGCGTTGTTTATCATTCTCCCAAAACAGCTTCGTGACAAAACCAAGGTTCTGTTTAGTTCAACAAATGAATAATGAGCAAGTCTTCAGTTTCCTGCATTGCACGCAAATCTTGCAAAGAACGCCCGACAACTTGTGACTCACGTGGACGTCTACGCTACTCTCAAAGACATTCTCGAGGTTTCTTTCTCGTGGAAGTTTTCTGACAAGTCTTCTTTTTGATCTCAAAAGCAGGCATAGTCCCAGATTTCACAGAGAAACAACAGATAGCAAAGAGATTCCATGGCGTTTCTATTCTTCGAAAGCTGCCTGAACCGCGCAACTGCAAAACCTTGCGAGTGCCCGTTCAATATTGCATTTGCGAGTATAAGTACACAGAAATGTGAGTTTTTTAGGGCAGAGATTTTTTTTTAGCTCGGACAAACACCTGCGTCAAAAGCTCGCTCAACTTGTTATCGACGGTATTAATGCGTACAACGAGCGAAGCGATGATTCTCGAGGACGTTGCGTAGCGTTTTCGTTGGCACAAGTAAAGCATTAAAGATAAAGAAAGACGACTCTTGAGACTTCAGACAATATCTGTGAGAGAAATTGACAAAAGGCACATGCATCGCATATTTGAAGTTGTCGTGTTAGTCTGGCCTAACACGGCGAAGTTCAAGGTATTGCTTAGGTTGGATATAAACATGCAGGCTTTTATCCGCATGGGCAACGGAAATCAACTTCATCTGGTCGGCAACGAAGACGTCGCAGACAACGCGCCACCCTTCATCAGGTTCGAAAAGAGGATGTAACTCTTAAAAATTGTCAGTACGTTTCAGACTTAATAGCTATGGAAGCTCTGGCGACTGCGTCAAAGTCGCCAGTCTTCAGCCGATCTGTCGCTGCAAGGACAACCAAACCGTACAAGAAAACGATTACGTCGTGTAGCTGATCGTGTTGGTCGAAGCTCTCATAGTTCTAGGTTCTTCATATAAAGTCGCTTTGCCTTAACTCGTCAGACACACCATCCACTCTTTTCAGAAGTCATCAATAGCATTCACAGCATTTAAACTGCAGACGCTTCTGCAGAAGAATTCGAAGCATAAATTGCATTTCAATGCTCTCACTGAATTTCTTTCAAACTCTTTGCCTCTCCAACCTTCACCATTGTGAGACTTTGGCGTTGCGTCACAAAAACATAAATTCGGATATTGAGTGAATTCAGACGCCCCATGTTCAAAGCGCGAGATTCCCAGCTTTCTGGGTCTGTCACTGAAGTCCTTCGATTGGCTCATTGTGAGAGCGTTCGACTCGTTTTCTTCTCGCTCTCACTTGTAAGCATTGAAATTTCTCTGTTTTGAGATTTAGTTCCAGGCCTGCGGATTTGTATTGTTGTTCATGTTGTACAGCTCCGACGAAGTGACATTCATTCAAATTTGGTCTCGCTCGGTTTTTGACGTACAGGAAAGTGTGAATGTTTTTGCGCAATGCCCTTTAAGCAGTTTCGAAGCTTACGATCCTCAGGTTCGATACTTCGCCTTCAGCTTTGTTTCAATTCTCTTGTTTTGCAGCTTGAAAACTTTTTGAAAAGGAATCCGCCTGAAAGCCCGAAAGAATGCGACAACTCAACGTTCGAATGGACAAAGATTCACGACGGCGTCATGTTCTTTGATGAAAGAATTGATGTGCAACGAGTCAGCTGCAGTTGCCAGTTGGTTTTAAGAACAAATTTTTTTCGACCAGAAACTTTTTAGATGTATTTACATTGTTGATTTCCACAAGCTAAAATTAGGAGACCCGGCTGTGATAAATTTCACGCACCCAAACACAATGGGGTTCCTTTTCGATTGCGATAATATTCTCGTAATTTGAGTCATTTTTGGTCACCCAAAAATTTTAGGTGCAATGCATGGAACGACCTGTTATGATGGACTTCACTTATCGATTGGTGGGCTTTTTTTTAATTTTCCGTTTCGAACAACATGCTAAACATACATGCTAAACATGTTGCAGTTCAGATGGAATGCTCGGACTGTGGCAACTCTTCCGCTAAGTTGCCCATCGTCTACGAGAACGTTGTCACACAAATCTATATTCCCAAGTGGGATTGTTTTCTTTCTCTCGTAGGTTGTAATTTCAGAAACAACACAAAATCAACTAGTCGTCTGTCTAGCTTTCGTCCCGATCTCCACATCATAATGTTCGACTCGCTTTCAAGCAGTCAAATGAGGCGGTACAGTTGCTTTAATAATTGTGAACTTTTGATTCAGAAGTCTACCGCTGACAGTAGAATTCTTGGAGAAAGAGATGGGTGGCTATCACATCCGACACAACAATAAGCTGGGCCAAAACACGTTGCCCAATTCCTTCGCACTCTTCTTTGGTTAATACAATTCTCATCAGTCATACTTTTTCAGGCAAATATCCAAACGCGGTCGATTCCACGGCTTATGGTGGCGACTATCGTCCAGCCGAATTGAACTTGGAGAAAATATGCAAACATTTTCTTGACAATCTTAATGAGTCGTTCATTATGGCAGAATTCAGAAATGCCGGTTTAGTTGCGAAGTTGCAGACACAAATTTCTAGGCTTCACAACATTATTAGGCGAGACATGCCAATGCAGCACGTTGTTTCAGCACGGCGGATGCAAACATTTCAACAAACCGCCTTGTGATCATTGTCTTGAGTAACTCTCCTCTTTAACGCATCATTTGCAGACCTTTTCGTTGGTACGCAGGAAGAATTTTGAGCTTTCGGCGAGCTCCACTTGTCAGTTCGAGTTTTGTGTAATTCATAGTGTTTATTGCAGAGGTGCGAAGAGTCGTATTCTGTCATGCTGCGTTTTCTTGAACAGTTCCTCAGGGCTCCTTATGAAAAAGGTATGAAAAAGGCATAGAAAAGGCAGCGGATTTTCAGGGCAACCAAAGTTCAGCATTAGCGTAGACGTCTATCTCGGACATGACGGCGATGAGTTTCCTGCGGTTGACAGAAAAATTCGCGATTTCTTTGCCGAACACAAAACTCTTGTTAGTGAACACACAAAGAAACGTTGACTTTTAGTTCGATAACTCTTTCCTCTTCCTCATCGGAGATCACGGCTTGCGCTTTGGCGAAGTTTGGCACTGAGGAGGACGATTTTAGATCCTGAGCACGAGACGCGGTGCAATAGAAGATAACAATCCAACTGTCTTCATCGTTCTACCGAAGATTCTTCGTCAGAAAACAAATGTTTAGTTTGTTGGGGAAGATTTTTCTTTAGTATCCAGAGCTACACTCGAATCTTGAGGAAAACAGTCGGCAGCTCGTCACGCACATAGATGTTTATGCCACTTTTAAAGATATTCTTGAGGTTTGCTTATTTGGCTTCGTACTGCCGAACATTTGAGATTTCTAAAAGTGGCGTCATACCGAACTTCAGCGAGCCTCAGTTCAACGGCGAAAAACTCCATGGAGTCTCGCTTCTGCGAAAACTACCAAAACCTCGCAACTGCATGACGCTGCGAGTGCCTGTCGAGTTTTGCATCTGCGAATACCAATACACTGAGATGTAATGCACTTTAGTTGGCACAATAATAGCGAAAAAAATCTTTGTTTTTAGTCGCGATGAAAACGAGCGCCAGAAGCTTGGACACTTCATCATCGACAGTATCAACACGTTCAACGAACAGAAAAATCTCACTCGCGGACTCTGCGAAACCTTCGTGCTGAACAAAGTAAGCAGCACAAGCATTTTCTTTTGTGTTTGCTTCAATAATAGGATAAACATGAATCCTTTAGGTGATGGAAGTGAAGGAGATCGACAAGCGGCACTTTCAGCGTCTT